>LUCM01000385.1:0-31550 GCA_008360955.1 Fasciolopsis buskii | reverse complement strand
AAGTGGAGTCGAATATTCGGCTTCTGAAGAGGGAAAAAGCTGCCGGTCCCGACGAACTTCCCCCAGTTCTTTTCAAATTGGGTGGAGAAGTGCTGATGAAATCACTTACCTCCTTGCTTCATGATATTTGGAACGAGGAGCGTATCCCGCTATCGTGGGGTGAGTCACTGATTATACCCATCTTCAAGAAGGGTACACGGAGTGACTGCAACAATCATCGTGGGATTAGTTTAATTCCGATAGTTACTAAGGTGTTAGCTTCGATAATGCTGCGCCGTTTGACACCGACTCGCGAGAGTAATATCCGCGAACAACAGGCCGGATTTCGTCCAGGTCGAGGTTGCATCGATCAGATATTCACTCTTCGACAGATACTCGAAACGCGCCACACGCACCAGCGCCCTACGATCGTAGTCTTCCTCGACTTGAAAGGTGCTTTCGACTCAATGGATCGACCAGCACTATTCAGTGCTTTCCACCGAAAGGGTATGCCAACGAAGTTTGTGGACCTGTTGCGAGCACTGTACTCGCATGCCTATGGTCGCGTTAGGGCATACGGTGAATTGCCACGTTCATTCGAAGCGACTAGTGGCGCTCGACAAGGGTGTCCCATCTCTCCATTCTTGTTCAACTTCGTCATGGACGAGGTGATGGAAGATGCTTTAGGAGGTCTCGAGGATATAGGAGTCGAACTGGGAAGTGGAGGGAAGCGATGCGACCTAGATTACGCAGACGACGTCGTGTGCCTGTTCGAGTCTGCGGACCATGCACAACGGGCACTAGATAGACTGTCGAGATCGGTTGCTCGGTTCAGCATGTGCTTTGCACCTTCAAAGTACAAAGTGCTGGACTTCAGCAGCGCCGAACTTGATACTGGATGGAGAGGAAATAGCAATGGTGGACCGTTTCACCTACCTTGGTAGCTGCGTGTCTAACGATGGTAGCTCGGGATTGGAAGTAAGTATGCGTATATCAAAGGCTCGGGCAGCTTACGCTGGATTGAAGCACTTGTGGCGTCGGCCTGATATTTCACTCAAGTTGAAAGGTCGTGTGTACTGTGCTGCAGTGCGTTCAGTTCTGTTGTAAGGTTGCGAGACGTGGAGTATGCGTGTGGGCGATGTTCGTCGGTTGGAGGTTTTCGACAACCGATGTTTACGTAGTATGGCTAGGATTGGATGGAGTGACCGGGTGAGTGATACTGAGGTTAGGAATCTGGTATTGAGTGCCACTTCTGAGAATAGCTTGTTTCAGCGTATGAAACTTAGTAGACTGCGCTGGTTGGGTCACGTGTTGCGTATGACGAACACTCGTCTACCATATCGTGCCCCATTTTGTGTTCCTCCCAACGAATAGAAGAAGTCATGTGGAGGCCAACAGATGGCGTGGCAACGTGGGATGAGAAAATGTACAGCGAAGTTAGGTAAAGTAGGTGTCTCACGCCTTTGTGGTTGGGGTCCGAAAGACTCGTCGACTAGCTGTCTGGAGACACTTAAGGATATGGCAGTGAATCGTGAACAGTGGCGATCGTGCTGTCATTTTCTATCGAATCAGTGATTGAAAACATGTGCGTTTGTACAGTTAGACTGTGTTCCGTGTGTTGGCTGCAGCAGTATCTTATCTTTTCCCGCCTGTGTAGGTCCACTGCCTGTTCCCGTTGGATATTCACTCTTTTATATAAACGTGTAACTCTGGGGAACGGCAGCGGTCAGTGAGGCCTGCCTTGATGTTTAGCGCTGAACGAAGAAGCGGTCACATCAGCAAGAAACCCGCGCGGCTGGCATAGATGATTCTACAATGATAATGGCCGACTTCGAATCCAATCGGGGTTTTCAATACAGTTGTCCTCCTTAAAAAATGTCCATAATCCGGGAAAACACTGGAAGCAAACTAGAGAAGCCATGCACTCAGCGGATACTGCCACACAGGACTAACTGCCACAAGCATCAGAAACGACGGATATCCTCGACTTTGGTTGCACTGTTAGACGATTGGAGATCCGTCCTCCTGGATGCCTCATACTATGAAGCGTGTAGACCCCTGAAACATCAGTTGACGAAGAGCCTGAGAAATGACCGTGAGCAGCGGCGAATACGGAAATGTGTGGAAATGAAAAAGCCCGCAGCTGTCAGGAATAGTCACAACATTTGCTGACTTATTAAGAACACTAGTTCACAGGGGCTGGGCCTGAATCACTCTCAGAAGCGCTGGGCAGAACAGTTTACGGAGCAGTTTAGTTGGTCCACAGCCACAGCAGGCCTTCCCACTCCTGCCTGAAAGTGAACCAATGCAGGCGGATACCAGCCCTCCATCCGAAATGGAGGTAACCAAAAGGATAGGCGTTTTTAACAAGCATGAGGCAACAGGACCAGACGGACCGTCGCCATCTTTCTTCAAGGATGGTGGGAAAGTGTCAATCCGACGGCGGTGGCCAAGAGGAAAAGTTTGTGGCGTTTGGATGTGAAGTTCGAGGGTTCATATTTTCCCACCGCTGGTCAACCTCCCCACTTGGCAGTCCTCTGTTGGCCGCGGCCCCTTTCTTGAAAAGGATGTACATCGTTGTTTCATTAATAAAGGAAGAAAAAGATAAAAGATAGTATTTTAGTCAAAAAATTTCCTGGAGTCAATCTGGGTAAGGGAAGAGACTCCTAGAAACTGGTCTGAATCGGTGATTGTACCAATTTACAAGAAGATAGATCCTCACGTGAATTAGTTTGGTAACCATTTACCCCGAAACAGCTCACGGGCGTTATCCTCCGCCGATTACCTGGTACTCGCAGAAGGTGTGAGTGAGAACCGAGCCGGTTCTCGTCCCGGTCGTTGTAAAATTGACCAGAATTTCACTATGTGACAGATCTGAGAACACAGGCACATGTTTTGTATACCTATTATTTCTGTTTTTCTTGATTTGAAAGTAGTTTTCGACTCCGTTGCTCGTGCAGTTTTTTGGCACTACCTATGTCCGTACGTGGACGTCCGAAGCCGAGTTCGCGCTTATTGAGATCTTTCATCTGAATTAACCACGAGAAGTGGTTAATTCAATTTTGTCATGAGATGATAACCGAAGTTTATTTATCCCTATGTAGGTTCCTTGATATTTGCTCGAACAAGAATCTTTATGACTTTGAATATATGGGCGATGTTGTGCTATTGAGTGGAGACCCACGTAAGCTGTAAGTTTTCCTCCATCGTCTTGACGATAGTGTAGATATTTTTGGAATGCATTTTGTACCTTCGAAGTGTAAAGGGCTGTTGCGAGACTGGGATGGCCAGAGGCCGAACTTTGATTGTGCAGAACAGTTAAGCGGATAAATTTAGTTTCTTCGATTGTCTTATCTCATCTGGCGGTCGTGCATCGGAAGAAGTGTCTCCTACATATAGAAAGCCCGATTAGCATTTGCTTGCTTGAGGCATCTCTGGCCTCGGAGTGACATCCAATTATCGCTGCATGCCGTTTTGCGAGACAGATAATGGCTAGAAGATGGCTCGAGGTGGCTATTCGATGACATGGAGAAAAAGATTGAAAACTGCAAACCATGAAATTAGTCCAGTTGGTGTAATTAGACCACCGCGTCCTTGAGATCCTCGAAGAGATTGTTACAAAAATTAGGTGATATGGCTCGATGTCGCAGTCAATGACGTTCTTTCCTTCTAAACTGTTCATCTTCTGTGTGGTTCTTCAACTTACTATTTTGTCGTTGATCTTCACTACTTCTCGCTTCGTTCTCCTGATTGGTTAGATGGTACTGTGAGGTAGCAACCAAAACCAGAGCATATTGGTGCAAAGTTAGTGGTTGTAAAATGTGGGCCGAGCTAAGCGTGCAAAGGTCAACCTAGCGGAAGGCAGTGCATAGAGTGACGAAAACCATTCCGGTGCAACCATCCGTATCATATGCAGCCTCGCTAGCTCTAGTTAAGTGTGACACGCTGTCTGGGCCCATCGACAATTCGGAAAGAACGATCAGAAAGTCCGGGGGTTCTGCTGGTGGTAAACAGTCGATGGTCTAAACAAAGGTCGAAAAACCACTTCCCACACGACGGCAAGCTACAATAAAAGAGTCTCCTAGATTTGTTCCGCTGGAAAGCACGCAATGTGCCCTAGCACAACTATCTTGTCACGACTTGTCTAACTGGAGGTCAAGTAGCTTTCGGAAATTTTCACTTTCGCATTTCAACTGTGATCAATAGATACAGTGGTTGGGGCAGAAAAATAATTCTAGCGGGACGACAACTGCCCACTTTGCACAAGCCTTCGGGCGCCACTACAGATTTGAAGCAATAAATGGGACAACAGTTACCTGTTATTGATCAATTATCCCAGACTTCAGCCATTAGGTTCAATGAACGAATTCTCTAGCGACACAGCTTACCACATCCCACGTTAGACTTGTTGCTCAGCAGACATCGAAAAATAAAATAATTTCGGTGTTCATTTTCAAACATCAGAAAGGTGGGCTGCTCGAAACTACAATCTGTTTAGCGACTAGATCTCGCTCTCAACCTCAGCGATTGGATATCTCGTCTAGGATCGGAAAAGTGAACAATGTCGAACAGTCACTTGGCACTAGATGTCTTGTAGGCTCTGTTGCGCTAGTAGTATTTAACGCAAAGATGAGTAAAACCGTTCTTGATGGCGTGGACGAAAATGTTCAGATGAACGATAAAACACCAACACCCGTCTACCTGGTCATAATTTCGGTATCTTTCTCGTAGAATAAGAATATATCGGTGCTGCCAATGACCAGTGAGAATGTGATAAAAACAATTATTTTCTAAACTTGGCCGACGGGCTTTCTTTTTTATTTTCTTATACGCTCAGCATTAATTGTTGCACATTCCAGTCATTTCCACCCAACTTTGTCAGACTACTTGGCTGAAATTCAAGCATAGCTTTAAAAGTTAGTTATACAAATACAAACAGAAAATTACTGGATGTAAGTCCAAAAGCTGCCGAACCTCAGAAAGTATTCCGTAGGTGACAACACTACTCAGTTAATCACTCAAAACCACGGAATCATTATGCATTCTTTAGACTAGGTCTACTTCCTGTCAGTTCAACAACAATGCAAAGAATTCGGGGTCACATTCACTTCTGCCAAATGACGAACGCTCCAAGGAAACCAACAACAACCATGCGCCAAAATGTTAGTACTTTTAATGTTGCATTCAACTGTGTAAAAGCTAAATGTGGACGCTCGAAAAAAAGTAGAGTGGCACTGAGGACGTGTCGTGATTCACATTCTCATGGAGCCTACAAGCTGTTATCCGTACTACGGTGCTCCCTGACCCGGAGAGCTGAAATCGCAAAAGTCCATGAAAGCGACCTATTCCGTTCAAGATATCAACGGTGGTAAAACAATTCGCGTAAGGTCTACCTAATCACAAGTAAATAACACTCACTTCATTTTCCGCAGCGTATTTTACAGATCTAGTCAGATGTGTTTGATCTTCAATTTGTTGTTCCAAGGAGGCTAGATGGCAATCATCGTGTAGATTGGCTAAAGTGGATCTGTCAAGGACGTTCAATAGAAACGGTTCCGTCTGAACGCCTATTTCGTCAAACTTCTCTGTTAATCCGGGCTCCTGGATAAACAGAACACCAAGACTGTGATAGTCTTTCCTTCCAGAGATCGAATGAAAGGTACATATTGAAGGGAGTAATCAATTTACGTAATTGTCCGAAAAAAACTGATATCAACCTTCATTTTTATTGCACATAATGATTTACAATATAAAAAAGGTAAACCTATTAGTCCGAACATCTTGTACAAGGAATGTTTATATTGAACATTCTGGTAATATTCAATTTCTCTACTCTGATTGTGGAAACAGAGAATTTGTCAGTGACTGGAACTGCGGAAGGAGGAGGGGTATCACAAGGATCAGTAATTCGGAGAAATAAGAGAATATGGAAACAAAGCTCGACATCAAAAACACGCGATGAGGATTCGGCGAGGTCGATCTTTTGGAGAAAATCGCCCGTTTTTGGACATTATTTTCAATCCAACCTGCTTCGTTGCTTGGTTTTGACCCTGTAACGAGATTTGTACATTTTCACTCGATCCGGTACATTCCAGCTTCACGATAACCGCACGGAACTTATGCTACGGTTGGCTTTCCGCGTGTCGTATCGGTGCTTTTCAGTATCTTGATATGTGCAATACATTTATCACCTGGTTGTTGGATCGACTCTTCTCTAGGAGACATGTCCGGAGTTCACACACCGAATGTCCACCATAAGAATTACTAACTGCTTGTATTCGGTAATAACGAGAAAAGGCCCTGCAGCGAACAAATGCTGAAGCAAGTTCTGAAGAAAAATACTAAATGACGCCCACAGGAAATAGATGGCGATGTAACCGCCTAGCGACGAGCAATGAATTACAGATTGCAGGATGGGAACAGATCAGTGTTCAGCCGGCCGGTTACTTGCTGAACTCAGTCAAGAAGTGAAAGACCCATCTCGTATATGGTTGCACTGTCAAGCGTCCAGCATATATGAAATTTGCGAAAAAATAAAGTGGGAAGGTATAAAAACGTTTAATATTCACGGAAAAAATAAAATTACGTCTAATATGAGAAGGGAAAGTAAGCAAAAATCGAGATTGAGAGAGGAAATACATGGATAATCTCAGGAGACTAACTGAGGTCGTGGAACGAAGAGAAGAAAGGTAGAAATTCAATTGGAAAGAAAAAAGGAGGTGCTTGAGTCAAACAAAAGGGAGTTTTGGAAGTACTGAAATAGATATGAACATCAGCAACCCAAGCAGAGATTAGCCCTAAGTAGGAGGCAAGTGATATACCAAAAACAACAAGAACCTGGCAGATTTCGACGGTGGCCTGGCCGGAGGTAGGGTAAAAAAGGGTCTAACTGAGTGTTATCATCGATGAAACATTGGACTCGATTGGGGGCTTCTTACAAAAGATCATTAACAAACGAAAGAATGGGATGGGCAGAGGCACAGAACTTTTGGAAACCCTAACAAAACGGCCAAAGCATAATCCGTTAACGGCAATGGAGGGAGTTAACCGACTGAGGGAACAAGACAACCAGGATAGGAGCCGGACGGAGTGCAAACAACGTAGCGTCACAACAACTATACTTGTTGGGGATCAGAAGGGAAGCAATGTTTGAAAGGAAAAGTATTAGTACAGTTCTTCTACAGAGTGATAAATTTCTTGGTTGGGGAAAGCAAAATATACATTAAGCAAAGATCCGTTTGAAGACTAAGGGCCATCTAAACCATGACAAAAGGCGAAAACCTTAAGAGAAAAGGAGAAAAAGGGGAACGTGCAGTTTACCAAACACGTTAGTTATTCCAGTCTCTACTTCCACGTCATCGGTTATCCGAAGGGAACTATGGTTCCTCTGTGGGCTTCATACCGAAGTAGAGGGCTGACATAGGGAAACTCATCACGAGCCTATGGCCAAATGGTTCAACTTACAAGGAAATAGGACTAATCAGAAGTCCCGTAACAGAGTGGGGACCAATGAGTGACTGCCCAGTTCATACATCATTTGGACGATTGCATCACAGGTACATCCTTCACATATGACGGTAATCTTAGAGTCGTACGCTTCGTACGCCAACCGTGTCCCCTGGATTGACTAACAAAGATCAGCAACTCGGACGACGGGGACAGGCATTTGTCTTCATTATCGTACTACGATGAAACGACTTTGGCCACAAGAAAATGATTAGGACTTCCAGAGCAGAGGCTGCTTCGAGACGCGCAGTGGTCCGGAAGTATTTCGAAAAGGGTTAAGGGCGAGTAGACCATTTGCAACTGAAAACATATACTGACGGCCAAGCTGGAGCAATCAAGGAAGAAACAAAGAAAAATGGACCTAAAACGAGTATATTTTGGGATCATTAGCGGAGTACGATCCGAACCAAGTGGTTTAGAAATATTGAAGCTGCGCAGAACTTAACGGGCGTTTTTTATTATTACCCTAGAACACTAAGTTTGCCAGGAAAAGAGAACTGGAGATAAAAAACAGTGAAGTTCAGACCAAACCAGGAGGCGAAATCCTTGTCCTTATGGCGAGAGCTATAGGTAGGAGGACACGATGAGGTGCCAATGGACGAAATTCTGGAGTGGCAGTATTGATGGTGTTACCTGGTGTACCAAAACATAGTTGTCACCCTCATGTTGTCCCGGTATGGGATCAGGCAGACGGTAGCGCTGACACACAAAAGGGGCTAGTTTTATGACGAACATACCACTCGCATTTGAAAGAGCAAAGAATCTGACATTGCAGTGTTAGCAAACGATTTTAATACATTGGTTAGAGCACTTAGTGGCTTCGCTTAGCAGACAGATAGCGGGGATAGATCTCTCTGATCCTGTGCAGGCTGTTTTGCAACGGACAAAGGAAAGAGACACCTGCTCTCCTTGGTTTTGAGAGTCTTCAATCGATTCTTCTCGATCGCTATCGCTCGTTTCCACTACCTCTAGTTTATATATTTATATATTTCTGCCCTAGCTTGCAGACTCAATCATTTGCGTTCTCCTGGAGGAGCGCAGTTCAGGCACACCATGGAGTCTAGAAATTAGCCGTAATTAGATCAGTTCAGCTGGCATAGAACAAAAGTGATCCAAAGGGCAAAACGAGTATCCATAGTTCTTTCGTTAGTATGCACGAAAATGGCATTCATCTCTACGAGTGTTACCTTCTTTCCGGCAACCCTGGCGTTCCAGCAATCCCGTTTCCACTGCAAAGAAGTGGTAAAACTCATCTCGGTCGCAGCAGTGAGCAAACGATTACCCCGCGGGGGTGCCAAACGAGTTTCGGATATCGAAAGTTACGTATGCATCTCCTGAGTACGGACATACTAACTCATCTCATCCCAATTACAACCTAATTCTACTATAAGGATCTCGACAGTGTGCCTCAACCGCACTTCCGGACAGCCTGTTACATCCACTTACCATTGTTACAACAGAAGTGCGCTCTAGCAGCCAGCCAAGAACGACACTTTGCCAGTGTTCCTTCACTCCTCCTAGTTCTGGAATCAAGTTTCCCGTGGAAATGGGTCTCAGACCTTTAACTCTCCTGAACGTCTCAATCAGTTCCCCCTCCCCTGGGCCTTTCGACGTTCCAAACCAAAATCAGTCAATCTTCGTTCACAGGTCCTCTGTCTCTGACCTTCATGTGTGCAGCTGGTCGTTGTACCTCCTCCAAACAATCCATATCTTTTTGAAAGAATGGAGACCAAGCCTGAACATAGTAATCTAAGTGAAGCCTAACGGAAGTCTTATACAGAGGAACGAAAATTTCTGCATTTCGGCACGACAGCTCTGACCTCAGTCTAAAAAGCTCTCCTCTGACTTTCTTTACAGCCACGAAACACCGGTAAGTCCTTCTGAAATCCGATGTAACTTGGTTCCCAGGGTCTTTCATATGGTGAAAAGATCATCCTCGTGTTCTATTGTGATGCTCTCTGTTTCTTGAAAGCATGTGACTTTTCTTGCGTTAATTCTTACTTAGTTTGATATTGAGGCGACATCATTGCCTGGATCATCCCGTCCAGTAGACTCAACCACCTTCACGTCATCCGCGAAGAAATGGCTAGAAGACTGCAGTGTCGCAGCCAAACAATTGACAAACAAAAACAATAGTGGCCCGAACACCGATCCATGGGGCACTCCACTAGTGACAGCCTCCGAGCCCGAACTATCTTCTTCGACCCAGACGGAAAAAGCCCTGCCATTAAAATTTCACCTACCCACTTCAGTAGCTTATAACTTATACTAAAGGCTCCCAGCTTCAGCAGCAGAAGGCGATGATTTACCAGGTCAAACGTCCCAGCGAAGCCGATATAACCTGCTCCTACCGGCATGTCCTCATCTGCTCTTCAAGGAACTTTGTGCAAGGAGCACAAAAAACTTGTAAGGCAGGATCGCTGTTTTAGAAAACTATGTTGAGCAGGGTATAGTTGCGTCAGGTGCAGACACGGATAGTGCGTTCTGGCACTTTGCAGAGAACGCTTGCTTGTCCAACTGACATGTAATCCCCTACTTCCGAGCGTGAATCACTCTTCTGGATAGCCACTATCAATGTAGTCTTCCCATCCTGTGTCAAATACCCTCGTTCCAGACTCGCCATGTACAGTTTGCACATCAGCCCTGCCAAAAGATTGGTCAAAGGCTCGATAATAGTCTGGTGGATCTTTCCAGGGCCAGCTGATTTACTAACGTTTATATTGCCTAGATGCAGGCGAACTATATCCTCTCTCATCTGCAGATCATCTATTCCCGGTGGCGGGAGTGGAAGATCTAACTTCCCACCGAGGCTCCATCTGCTCTATGTACTCACCCAAAGTAGTCGCTTAGTGCTTCCGCCTTGCTGACACCACCCATTGTAGCAGAACTTACATCCATTTTTAGTGAGCCGATCCCCTACCTAAGTGATCCTTTTAATAAGTCGTATACGCAATATCTCCCGAGATGCTCCTTAGCGTAATGGACCAACTAGCCTTCCAACTTCATTTCTACGTTTGCCATGCTGAGCCCATGCCCGACTGCTCTCTGGGGACTTATACAATAAACCAACCTCAGTTCCGACGTTTTGCAGGCCTGCTCATTCCTTCCGTCATGCTACACCATGCTAGGCTTCTGTCTCTTCAACGGTACAAACTTGTTTTAGCCGCCTTCTTCACTATCTCACCTCTTTCACACCGGTTTCGTCAGTGTCCTATGGCAGCTATAATGCCCTATCACGCAGCTTTTCCATATCAATTCCCCTAAGGCTTTTCACCAAACTGGTTCGGGCCTTTGGAAGCTACACAAAAATTGCATTTGTCTGTCAAGTGGTCACTGACGCCCAAAGAATTGCAGCTGCATTTTATCCCCAACTTGTTTTTTTTTAATCATGAAGTCAAATCGGCATAGTGCACAATTAGCTCCATAACTAGTGTTCTGCTTTAGATGTTGATGCACGGCATTTTCATGGAGCCACCCTAGAATATATTCTCGAGTTTCCGGAATGCACGTTTCAACTTCCCGATCGATGTGTGGTACTCTGAAATCTCTCACGACCAGTACCTTGACAGAGGCAATTATTACGTCCATCAAGGCTTGAAAGATTTATCTGTCTTCTTCATTGCTTGAAGATGAGAACTGACACATTCAGACCAAGTGGACCATCATCCTTGACCCTGTGAGCGTAGTGCATAGCTGAGCATTACTAGCGCACAGCCGAACTCTTGTCTATACGTCACCTAACGAGGAGAGCTACACTGCCAGTTGGATTTTCCTCCATTTCTCGCCTGCATGCGTGACTAGCCCCGCTTATTTCCTACGCATACTGCATGTGTTTGCACATCCTGGGCTCCTCGGCTCGCGGTAGCGTCACAGTGTGCCGTCAACATACGTTGACTAGGCGATATGTACGCCAATGCAATCTAAGCAAGCGTCGGAGACCAATGTTCCTACGGAGAGATCTTTCACGATGGACTGTCTCGAGGGTAATACCGATTGAGCTCGAATATTTCTGACAACAGGACAGAATCCTCGGTGTTCCTTTCTGGTTATCGGTAAAGGGTTTGCGAGTTGTATTTCATTGAGATCCAGAATAATCAAAAAGAAATGACGTCCATAACGAATAGAACGCACAACCACACGGGAAAAGGACCGACTGGGGAACGGCTATTGCCCGCAAACAAGCTGAGTCACATTCGCGCCTCCAACGATACGCATGAGCTACCGCGCAACAATACAGTTGCGTCAGTTTGCTTCGGCTCTATAACTTGTAGGCAGAGCATTAGGTAGCCCAGTTGCTTGATAGTCGCGATAAGATAAGAAAGTGCGCATCCAGAATGCCTTCATAGATAAACATAAGCCCTGAAAATTGACACTTTTGGAACCTTGGCCATGGTACTAAGAGACACGGCCTAACAAGATCTCATCAGCCTATCGTTCTTTGGTATGTGTGGACTTTTACGCATTGGAGACGTGCTAGAAAATATTGAGTGGACTGTCCAATTCTCGGAAGGCAATTTGGAAGCTGCGCTATTCGTCAACATCTTCCCCAGACTGAACAGCGCATAGTAACCGAATACGGATTTATTCCTCCGACCGCTTTTTTTCAGAAAAAGATTGACCACGCAATGCGGCCGTCACTTGGGCTTTGTTCAGACAAGCCCCGCAGACTGATACTGTCAAAATGTACTTCATTTCCTACCACTTCCGACTGTGTTTTCCTTCAACGGCCAAATATCAGGGTCGTCGAAGTTGCAATCGTATGGAACTGAGTATGTTCACGCGGTAGGAGATCCACATCATGGCATTCGATTTTGCAGAATCAGTGAAATTAAACACTTTGCCGAAAAAGATGCGAGAATCTAAAGAAAATGCTTTCG
The DNA here is from genome assembly GCA_008360955.1 of Fasciolopsis buskii. Lineage (NCBI taxonomy): Eukaryota > Metazoa > Platyhelminthes > Trematoda > Plagiorchiida > Fasciolidae > Fasciolopsis > Fasciolopsis buskii. The sequence continues at coordinate 19,188 of LUCM01000385.1, read as the reverse complement.
AAGTGGATGCTAAGAAGATCAACTGAATAGCACAAGCTCTGAAGTGCAGACCTTTCGGGGCGAGAATCCAAGAGTATCTATCCGACAGAGAATTGCTATACAACGGGATGCAGTGAGGGGCCGATTAAGGGCCACTGATCTTCCTGATTTATGTCAACGACGTATTCGGTGGGTTTTAAAATCCGTGTCTCATGTTTGCTTAAATCAATCTATTAGGACAACAAACACTGAGGCTATCCAGAGGGATCTGGACAAATTTTACCAGTGGTCGGCAAGATGAGATCTTCCGTTGAATTTGGACAAATGTCAGCGTCTCATGGAAGATGCCAATTCCCCTCGCCACGCAGGTTCACCAGGGCGTCAGGTGGCCATGGAATAAACTCAACAAGCAAGGGACCTTCGGGATAGTGGTATCAAATACAGCCTGAAATGTCAGAAGGCGATCAAGATGGCACGGCATGCCTTACGCCAACTTAAGGTGGCCGTAGGATCCTGGAGGTCTAATGTTCTTCTGCCCTGTTTAAGGCATTTGTCTCATCGCACTTGGAATACTGTTTCCATGCATGGAGACCGTATACAGTAAGAGATGGGAAAATGCTGGAACAATTTCAGCGTGATTTATGCGGTGGTTTGTGCATTTGAGGCGCATGGGATCTGAGCGGAGGCTGAGGACGCTTGGATTGTACTCCCTGGAAAGACGTATAGCAACAGTTTACTGAACACATGCTCTCAAGATCATTAAGAGTCTGGCCAAGATACGGGGTCAGCGGGGGCATTTTTCCGGATGAGAGGTAACGACACAATCAAAGGTAACGGGAAAACAATTGTGCGAGAGCACGTAACCACCGGGTTGAGGAGCAAATCGTTTGCCACACGAGTGGTGCATGACTGGAATAAGTTATCGGAGGAAATGGTGGGGTTGGGATCCGTGCGCGAATTCGAAAGGAAGCTAGACAATTTACGGCTATCTCTGTTTGGAGTGGACAGTATTTCAGTATTGAAGCTGAGGAGATGGTCGGCAGGAAAGCATCTAGTTACTTGCTCTCCCCTTTGTGAGAACTTTACACCTTCCTGGTGTCGAAGCATCGTCTAATCCAAGGAGCTCTCGGTGCAAGAACGCAGACGTTCATGCATCTCGCCGTATAGTCCTGCAATCTAGCTGGAACTGGAACGGAAACTCGAACCATAATACAAGCGCTGAACGACAGTAGGATACGTAGAATGCCACAACAAAAACTGTTGGCCTCTGTATATGTATCACGACTGAGGTACAGTTAATAATAAAAGATCTCTTTATAGAAACTTTGTTGTTCGAAACTTGCTTAGACTGTATCGGTGTACATATTACCTAGTCGACGTACGCTGACGGCATACCGTGGCGCTACCGCGAGACCAGGAGCCCAGGTGATGGTGTACAAACACATGCAGTATGCGCAGGGAATATGCAGGGCTAGCTGAGCTCGCTGGTAACCATTAAACGTCTCTTAGTGCGGGTATAGAACATTGGTTGTCCGATAATGTCGTTATATCCGATTGGTGCTAAAGAGATATTCTGCAGAGAGGCAAGCAATGGAAAAGTACCAAGTCGAGTAGTTGCCATTCGTGTTAGAGCAGGTATGTATATATATTTACAATTGCGTTACAACGTTCCTCGTTGTGATTTGTTATCGCTGTTGTATTATGCGATTAAGGGTGTTATGTTAGTACTTTTGGCATAATTGGAACCGTTTTCTTAATGGAAAATATTCCCCAAATTTTTTTGATCATAAATCTCAGACCTCATCCCTCGCTGACCTTTCTGTCAATATTTGCTTCAAGCCTATACCATAACATATTCAACTCCCGCCTGGACCTATTTTAAAGGTCTTTATGTTGTCAACCACATATTCTACTCGTCTATCGATCGACGTTTAAGAGCAATTTTGCCAATTACCTGTTTATTTATCTTTTCACCTGCGCGCTGCCGCACTTCTTAACACCATCCCGTTGCCTGCTACCAAACGTTTATAGCATCTCGTAGCCATTTAAGACGTCCTTGAATTTATACAACCCGTACGATGCCTTCACCAGCCGCACCAAAGAGACGTCAGCGCCGCACCGCAGTACTAAGAAACCCCTTAAAACCCCCGATTCCCACTGAAAAAATGCTCAGTTACGCCTATTGATATATTTAGTAATTATGGCCCTATAACCCTTGATGTCTCCAAAAGACTAAGAAAACTAGAAATCAACGTACAACAGACAGGGGAACTGTAATTGAAATTGTCCCCATTTGTCAGCATAATTGACCCTTCCAATGACAATAATACCAGCAATCTAGCTGCCAAAGGACGCCTTTTTGATGCCTTAACTAAAGAAGCTCACAAACGCACTGCGAATGCGAAGAACGCTGTTGTCGTTAATCCCCTTGGCCGCCTACCACTGCCACTGGTCCAATCTACCATTCTCAATGCTTGTAGCATGACCCGTCACTTCTGTCTGTGTTCTAAGCTCCGAAATAAATCCCCCAAGAATAACTGCCCAATTTTATTCCAATTTCGTGATGAACTTTCTGCTAGGGAGTTTATAGCAAACAAGGCGAACATTGCTGACTATGGGCCTTAAAAAATATCAAAATCTTTACGGATAAAACTCCGTTCCAGAGAGATATATTACGGTCACTAAAGTTTACCGCGGCTTCTCAAGTTGGTGGGACTTCAGTTTTATCTGGCGCTTCCCCTCTGACCATTGCGCTGCCAGTTCAGGTTTCTCCTGATGGGCTAAATCCCGAGCCTACTGCCAAGGTTTCAACCAACCTACCTTCTCCTTGTGGCAGTCTCCATCGCCCCACATCTCCCCCTGTCCCGTGCCCGGCGACCACTACCGGGACTAAAATACAAAACCAATCGAAAACCACACCTTCGAGCAATTTACCCAGCCGACCTCTCCCGTACATAAGCCGCTCAATTTCCTGTTCAGTCTCTTCACCCCACAAATCTGTTACCGGTCTGTCTGAAAATAAATCTAGTGATGGCAGTGGCACCCCACCTTCGCGTATACCTGCTGCAAAAGTGGTAATCCCTCGACATCATCTCCTTTGGTCACAATCAATACTGGTAGATCAAGATGAAACTAAGCCCACTTCGACCTTCCAACCACCGCGCAAACGCGCTCATCTTAATCTACGAAATCTGGTACCCCAAGACAAAAGCACTGACGGTGTAACCACGCAGATGACTGCCGTCTCACCGATGTCTTTTCAGGCTAATATCAGCCGCTCGGCATATACCCCATCCCAGATACGCCCTCTAGCACTTCCTCGTCTTTCTGTCAAACAACAGCATGGCACCCAAGCAAAATCAATTGAATCCCACAGAAAGCGCATACCAGTGGCCTATTCAACTAACCACAAATCGCCGCACTTCATTACCCATCCTGCCAATCCATTGGGTCAACCTGTTCATGCACCTCGACTGTCTGATACTCGGCAAACTCAACTCGAGTAAGCCATCCCGGCATGATCTCTGCCAAATTGGAAGGTTCACAAACTCGCGAAGGCCTACTAACCGCCGCCTGCAATCACGAATTGATTGGCCCACTGTATTCATGCCTCCACTCTCCTTCGGTAACACAGTTGCCATATTCCAGCATGATACTAATGCCCCTCCATATTTAGGGCCTGCCGCTTATCCTCCCTACTTCCATCCAGTTACCAGTCAACCCTATTCAGATGCAGTTCCGCCACTTCAATGCCCCTATCCTAGTACTGCACGCCCAAATCCTCACCCCAACTGCTGGTATCGTCATAAATTTGCACGATTTGCCCCTGGATCCCCCCAGGCTATCTGGAAAACTTTAGATAACTGTATTTTGCCCTTTGAGCCACAACCTATCATGAGACACCTTTCCTAACCCACTCTTGTCTTGCGCTTACCGCAATTGCTCCAGCTAGAAAGCACTAATCTCTTGACCCCCGCGAATTCCAAAAGTGACGCCTATCCCCAAAAATTCGTGCGCATGCCTGCTAACCAGCTTTTTCTCCGGCATTTTTCACAACCCCTTCCCCACTAACCCCCGTGATTGCCAGTTTTGCTATGACGAGATCACAATTCGGCCACCTAACACTGTCCCACTCTCATTGATACCACATCCCCGACGCTGGTATCCTCTAAAAACCGGCTCATTAACTCCCAATTTCGTTCTATCAACTTGGTCTTCCGCCCACAAATCCCTTAACAAGAACGATCCCTCGAGGCTAGTGTACCTAGTTCTACTGCGTTTACTCCCTTATCACAGCTATGCACTATCCGAACCTCTTATATATCCCTTGATTATTTGGCCCCACCTCTTGGATATCACGTGGACTTAAACGCTCCAGTGAATTTTCCCTGCTCCTCCTGAACTCCCGCTCGCTGAGTCATAAAATGAGGGAGCTAAGACTCTAAGCAGCTGAAAACTCTAACGATATTATCTTGATAACAGCGGCTTGGCTAACAGACAACAGCTCCACTCCGTCTTTTTTGTTGGCCGATTACACGCCATACCGAACCAATAGATCAAATCTTGGTGGTGGTGGTTGCCTAGCCCACGTGAAGCAGCCACACGAAGCCTCCGTTCTCCATCACCCACTTCTTGATTCTATCCCTGACACCATTTGGCTTCTGTTACAGCTACCCGAGCTCCCAATCCACATGGAATGTGTATACCGACGACCAAACTCGAATAGTTCTGATATTTCTCGGCTCACCCAAGCCTTCGTTTGTCTTTCTGGTCTCCCTCCAGCCGTAAGATAATCACAGGTGACTTCAATGCCCCTAAAATTTATTCGTCCTCTTTATCCGCTCCACTTGTCCTAATCAACTTTGTTTCTGAAGCCAACGCTGAAGGATGGACTCGGCATCTGACTAAGCCCACAATGATCCATAACATCTTAGACTTAGTTTTCGCGCATAGCACTCCCAATGTTAAGGTTTCGGTGCTTAAACCTTTCCCTGGGCGTGACCACAAGTTGGTCGCGTGTTGGTTTTCTTCTCCACAACAAACCTTCCTTACCCATATGTATCCACCATACTGTCTCTTCCTATATGTCGAATCGTTGGGACGAGATCCCTGACGCTCTGCGCACCCTTGATTGGTCCAGCTTCTTTTTATCGTCTGACCCGCAGAGAGCGGCTGACGACCTTTGCGCTAAACTTCTTTTTACTATTAATCGTCTGCCCACTCCGACCATTCGAAATAAACCCAAGAAGCCTAGTGGGGTTTGTCAGCTCCAGACGAAACTTTTGAATGCTCAAAAAATCTTCAACAAAACGGAAGACTTCCCGCTCCTAGTGTAAGTCAACCGCTTGCAACACAATTTCTTATGGACTCCGAAATAAGGATAAAACGGCAGGTAACGCTAGCTCTTGGGTCGCCTAACCCAGTTCGGAAGACTTCCCACATTTTCAAAGCTTGCTCGCAGCCCAAACCGTCAACTATTCCCGATTTCATCATATTTGATGGCGTACGCATCGAGTCCCCTTTAGACATCGCAGAAGCATTGAATACATATTTCTCTTCTACTCTCATTAATGACGATCGGACACACTCTGAAATCCACCCACGGCAACTTCGGTTTGATTATCCTCCATCTCATTCGACGTTGCTGGCATCACCAATGTGATGAAATATGCCAGGCCATCCCACAGGCCTGGCCATAATGGCACCCCACCAGTCCTATTTCGCACCGCTGGTCCAGATCTTCCACTTTTCCCTTTAAAACTGTTCTCACTCTCCATGTCCGGTGCTACTTTTCCATCAAAATGGTAAACCTCCATTATTGTTGCACACCACAAAAAGGGTTCTATGCATGAACCTCTCCTTCTCCTGCTATACGTCAATGTTATCTTTAAGTTTATTCATCATGGCACACCATTTCTGTTTGCCGATAACATTAAAATAGTCTACTTTTTTGAGGCTGCTTTATTTAGCTCCACTCTTGCGCTTATCAGTGAAGACCTACAGCCTCTTTATAACTGATGTTCCAAGTGGCTTATGAAGTTCACTGCAGACAAAAGTTCTCTAATAACATAAATGCCATGTTCTTCCCAGCGCCCTCTCTATAAACGGCATGCCAATTCTTGTATCACACGCAGTTAAGGACTTAGGGTTACAATAATCCTGCTCTTTTAACTTCCACGAGCAGGCTCACCATCAGACCGCTGTAGCTAAGAGAACCGCCACAATGATCTTAGGGGTAGTCCGCACTCAAGACTGCAGAATTATCACCTTCAAGTCCCACGCTAGGCCCCACCTCGGTTACTGCCCTATCATCTTTATGCACATGCGTAAAGTCGATCGAATTGCAATCGAGAATGTGCAGCGTGCACTCGCCAGAAATCTATTAGGTCCTACATCTAGCTTAAACTACAGGGCCAGATGCGAGCTGCTTGGACCTGAACCATTGTGGCTTTGTCGAGTTAAATTAAACCTTGCACTTCTCTTTAATCTTTGCCATAATAATGTCCACTTTACTACAAACGTCACACACGACGCTGGTAGTCCGCCTTATCCGCTTCGTAGTGGATACTACTCGTTAAGAATACCCCTGACTGGACTATCGATCAGGGTAAAAGTCTTCACAGTTGTTCACTCTAAACTGTGGAACAAACTCCCTAATTCGCTGCGGTCGTGCCCAAATATAGCCCAGTTCAAAGCCCAGCTGGGAAAGTTACTGGCTGCCCAGTTCTTAATTAACCTGACATATGCTAACATTGGACTAGACGAGGCTTGCGAACATGGGTTAGAATTTTAGTTCTTGACCGAATTTTGGCTGAGATCACCATCTGGGCCTCGGCTCCACTTCTAACTTCCTCACTTTCTCGCACGTCCCCGCTGATGCACTTTATGACCTCCCTTGTATTGATGTACCCTCTTATATGACTAATCACTGAGCCTTTCCCAATGTGGGCTGACGAAAATGTCAACGTGCTTTTTGATGGATCCATGATCTCATCAAATCCCGTGATTTTAAACACCCGCAGCCTGTGTACCCCTCGCTCTTTACGTTATCTTTTCCTCTTTACTGGCTTGGCAGGGCTGAGTAGGTCGTTCTTGGTAGCTACAAACCTTCAATTACCTCTAAAGCGTCTACCACAGCTCAGTTCTGGCCACCGTATGTTAAGGAATAGAAGCACCATGTTGCTAATATGTTGCCTCGATCCAGTAATCACCATAACCCCAAGCCAGACTACCTTGCTCTTTTGGATTTCAGACCTCTCACCCAGAGTAGACGTGCTGTTACCGGTTCCGTCCTCGTAATGGCAAATGCAAATGTACTATCCCACCATTCCCGGTAGGAACCTGTTAGCCAGGACTGGCGCTCAAGTTCTGGCCCGGTCAAACGAAACTACACCGATTATCGTATTGGATATCTCAACTCTCATCTTTGCGACCGAGCAAAACGGCGATTGCTACTGTCTCCGAAACGGCTTGCGCACCTCATTTTCCCCATCCGTACTGCTGGCTAAGATCAAAAGATGCGACAACGTAAATGATAGCATAGAGGACATTCTTGGCTAGTGTATTTAAGGAGGGTTCATACACACAATTTCTCTTATCTGACGCACCTCCCGGTACAGCTTACCGCCATCCGTATGTAAATATAGTCACTATCCTTGGAGTTCCACATCCGAAGCTTCACAAATTTACTTCAGATAGTTTGAGACAATCTTCCTCCGCTCTCAGCATTTTTCTTGACCATTGCGTATCTCAACTGCGTGTCTCATCCAATTTGCCTGACGTTCCGCCTGGTCTTCACCACTCCCATACAATTAATGCATTACTACTGCTTGTCGTCTCTTCAGCTTAACGTTTCCCTTCATTACCTAACGCTCCCGACGTTTGGTGTCTCTGGCCATATATCGATATCCACCGTTGGGCTCCGTCCATGTTGTGCACCAGCTATGAGCACATCTAGTGCAATTAATTACGAAATGGCTCGTAGTCCGCTGCTTGCAAACAGTCTCAGGAAGGTCTTTTTGATCGTGAAAATTAAGTTTTCTATTTTTTGCCTTTCACTGGCACTTTTGTACTTTCCCCATTTCTTCGCAGCATCTCATTTCACTTTTCCAGTGAGCTTCTGCGATAACTCAATATTGCTCCCACCCGGTTATCCCATTCGACTTCTATCATTTACATTTCCTGTGCATCTTCCTTGTAAAATTTGATTTGCCCTACGCATGCCTCTCGCAAGTTGGGAAATTGACAGCATTTTTATTTTCGGGAGGCAAGCTCAATTTTTTAGAGATGACGCACAGGAAATACGAACAACATAAATCGAAGGGGAACGGGGTAAGAGCAACCTTGAGTAATCCGAAAGTTTTGTTAGTTTGTTTATATTTCCCGACATACGAGTGTCATGCGCAAGACAAGGTCAAAATTGCACAAAATGGCACAGTGCAGACACGGAAATCTGGAAGCAAATATACAATGCAATGTTTTTTTCTCCCAAGATCATAATATGCGGTGTGATTTGCTGAGCACCAGTTTTCGAGTTTTAAATCAAAGCTAGATAATGATGTGCAAAGGTTTTTTCTGTGACTGATTTCCGGTCCTGCACTGCGAGTAATGCTATGTTTGAATGCATCAAAGGTGCGTACCGCGGGTGCAAATCATGGCTGGAATGCAACGGCTGCAGCCGCCAGTTGTTCAGGATCCTCGAAAATCAAGAGAGCTATATGGTGATGAGGATGAGTCTGGATGTGCTAACGGAATGGCGATGAGTGAAATCTAGATTGGATATCACATGAGGCAGTATAAAACGCGAAAAATCTGAAAGCACGGTCCGTTGAGCAGGGAAGGCGGCGACACCGAATGCGAATTGTGCAATCTTAAGACCAAAACATGGGGTTTGTTTTGATCAATTTCGAGTTCATGATTTTTGGCTTGGTCCAGAGATGAAGGCGGGGTAGGAGAAAAAGAAAGAGAACCGGAACCAAATGAGGCAACGTCTGGTGGACTCGCATGGAGAACTGTTAATAAAGTCATAGGTCTATTGCTAAATTCTGTAGATTGGAACAGAGGTTGATGAAAAATGACGGTCCTCAGCTGTTTTCGGATATCAAGATGCACTGTGAACGCCAGTTTATGTCAGCTTCCGATAAAAATACTGTACTTCGTGAGTCCTATTCACAAGACATCGGTTGCCGCTTCCCAGGCCTTAATTCACCCACCTCCCTGACCTTCCGCAGATGGCACATCCGAGATGGCTAACAGCCCTGAGTGCTCTGGCTCCTGGCAGCAGTCAAAATTCCGTCACCATCTACTTTCACGGCTGTTTACTTTCTTCTGGGTTCAAACATTAGTTCTTCTGCCCATTTCTGTATGCACTATCCCAAACATCTACCCGTAGTCTGTTCTCATCTTGGCATACAAAACGTTCATTTGTGTCTCTTTAAGGCACTCCCGGCTTGTATAGTCCACCTAACACCCGGGATTACTGCAGTAATAATAGCGCTCGCTTTCCTTATGTCACTTCACAACAACTAGCGGCTGGGAGTGATATCTATGAAAGTACATCTCAGGAACAGGATCATGTCAACCCACCAACACTTAATATCTACCACATACCCCGCCTTGAGACAAACTCCTGCTCGATATTCAGTGGCGAATTTTCAGATTGTTTCTTGGCTCCTTACGTCGGTACCTATCCCAAGCATTTAAGGATACTTCTACTCAGTGCTTATTTTGTGGTCAGCAACATAAAATAGATTGGATTATTGGCTTTTCCGTCAACTTGCGAATTCGTGCTACTCACCAGGATCTGGCTCAATGAGGAGGATCCGGAATATGTGGACGCCTTCCCAGATATCAGCTTTCAGGCGGATGCCTTATATTCATTCATCCACCACCAGGACCGTGCTAGAAGGATTACTTTACATAACTAATGTGATCATCTACACTTCTACTGTACCATGTCCCATAATTGCCGCTCCAGGTAGTCGTTGGTCCACCTCTCTGCGGGTGATTGCTCACTATCTCTTGTCGCCAAAATTCAGCACGAAGGATGGACACAGCTTGCGTACTATCCCACGACAAACCGAAATATTCTAGGTTTAACTTCACTGCAGGTTTATTGAAGCTCCTCACATACATTGTAAGTGGTCTCCCTGGATATGATAACCTGGCCGTCAGTTGGAAATTATCACTATCCTTTCAAGGCGATATTCCACCCAAAAGATCCAAGGAAATTGCAAAAACATACCAGCTGTTCTCCGAAGCTGTAAATGGGATTTCTTTTGCAATCAAGGGAGATGGAAATGGAAAACGAAGAGCCTTATATTTAACAGCGGGAATAAATTGAAGGTATTAGGCCTGTTCGGATATTCTCGACACTCATCAATATAAAATCCCATGAGTGATTGAGCCACAAAATTGCCCAAATTAAGGAGAACGTCTTAAGGTCTAGGGGGTTTTCTTTGATACTACGACTTAATCGCACTTCCTAAAATTGGCATCGATTATTTACTCCGGCAGTAAAAACAAGAGCCGCGTGCTCTCAACTAGCCCAACTTACTGGCACATGAGGCAAAATTAGTGAAGTTAAGAGCCATTCATGCCGTACTCTCCTATACACCTCACTACCCACTGCATCACACATTTGAGCAGCTTTCGAGAAATCGCTGAGGAATTTGGCAGCAACCTTCCAAATTGCCATTTGCCTTACTTGACACCGGAAACATTCTCAAACGTTTACTCCTAACCGAAACAAAATAGATGCGCACATGGCACGAAATGTGGTAAAATACTAACCTGGGCCATTCTCGGTGCCTCCAGCTATTTTTTGACCAATTGATGGAGAAAGTTCAATTCTGCAGGCTCACACATCCTATCACTCCGCACGAAGCGGTCCTTTTCCCTTCCAGTGTAATGCACCTATCATCATCCCCATACCCTAAAAGGATACACAACCTGACCCGGTCAAGCCAGAGCTTTCGTGGTAACAACGATCTTTTGGATTGAATCGACTATTGTTCGGACATCATTCTCTTTAGGATCTACTTTGAAGCTTGACATCGATTTCGTCGCATTGGTTTTGCTGTCTTTGCCATAATGCACATGAGATTTTTACGTTTCCGCTCTAGTTCTTCTTACTGGAATTCTTGTTTTTGAATTTCCCAATTCTTTCTGTATCTGCCATGGTTTACTTTTTAATGTACGGTTGCATCGGTGCTATTTTAGCACTGCATCACTCGAATCTGTATATCGGACCAGGTCCTCTCTATTCCACTGATTGAGGTGATCCTGTTAACTGAGATTTGCGAACAAATAAGCGACACATTCAGGACTGCTTTACGAACGTTTACCTTAGAAATTTCGGCAGGATAAAACAGACGGCGATGGCATAATGGAACTATGAGCAAGGATGGCTGCCCTGAGTTATCATGCAAGCCACATAGAAATGCCCACTACATATTTGCCAGGGCTTGCAAAATAAACTAACTGCACAGTTTGTGCGAAGAAAATGTGCAACTCAAAGCCTGCCGGCCGAAAATCGGCCAACGGACAAAGAAACCTGTTTTGCATGGCAAACGCAAGTACCGTTGTTTTGAACTGCGCACTATCTCTATCTAAGCGGTATTGGATTCCAGCACCTCGGTTGAATATTGTCTGTGCCCATTGTTACTGAACTTGTTGGTTGCTTCTTTTCGTTGAAAAAGTCATATTTTGGGAAACTTTTCACGTTGGGCCTATTAACTCGCTACTAATTGATGTGTGGTGTGAAAGTGGTGTCAGAACTTTGTAGACTAGCCTTTGCAAAGAACAAAGGAAATCCCGCAAACTTCCTTAGACCCGTCTAAATAAACCATGACGATCTGAATTCTTGTGAAATTTCTACCACTGAGCCACCAATCACTCACGCAAGTACATTGTGCCGCCAAAATTTGTTTAAATCGTAGTAAAAGTTGCCCATGAACTGACCGTTTTTCAGAGAGTGGTACGCTGACAGAGCATAGATCACAAGGAACTTCACTACTGTGGGACGTTTAGGCATGCGGAATGTAGATGTGTGGACAGGCAAAAAGCTGAAACACCCCAAGGAATGCCGGCCCTGGACACCAGGGCAAAAAACGAGGTCAGCATTCTAACATAACGTTCCAAGGCATTGGCACAGTTTGGGCGTAGAAGACAGGCCGAAGAGGGGACTGAATGTCCTCCGTAGCGATGCTTGCAGTGTAAACAATAAATAAAAGGATTGATTGGAAAAGGCCTTTACCACCGAATGCATAGCACTGACGGAGAATTATACAAGCATCGGAGTAGACAGTGGTCTGTTCTGTCCACAGGGTTGTTGTGTTTACAGATGGATGAGATAGAGCGGTTGGTTATTCATCGAAATTGATAGCCCCGCTTCTTGCAAAATTAAATTCAGCTACCAACCAGGACGACGCTTATTATTTCCGGTTGTTTTCAGCCTAGTTGTGGGCGATATTTCAATTCTGTTGGGCAATGTATTCAACCTCTGTGTCCAATGGGGCGTTTCTGCCTCTCAGTGGAAATCGTCTACCAAAATTCCCATACACAAGAATAGTAGACGAATTGAGCAGCCAAATCTTGACCAATTAAAAATACCCTCAATGTCACCAGAAGGATGTTTAACAGTAGAAATCTTTGCTCTGATTCCTGTTGTTGGTACATCAGCTGTGAGTACCATCTCAGCTTTTGAAGCGAAGAGGGAGCCTGATTTTTGAGCCGACAGATTGAAATGCAACTGTAAAGCCGCAAGCCATCTGACCTCAAAGACGGCGGGTTAAAAAATGCTGAGCTAGACGAGCTCATTGCTTAGCGAAATAATGTTCACCTATGTGATACGGACAGTCATTTAAGAAGACAAACCGGATAATCCTAAGCTGCTTCTTACCCCGAGTATCTGAGATTTAGGGGTCGCACAAGGATTAGGAGTGGGTGCGGTCAACAGTCTCCAGATTTCGTCATTTTAGGCGATGGTCGACGATGATAGAATACGGGATGCCGTGACCTGATGGAAATTAACCAAAACTGAAAGCATGTTGGGTCAAATATGCACATTTAGCAGCAATAAGGTGGCGATAAAATGCTGAGGATGGATGCGAAGGAATAATACCAAGGCTTGGCCTAGACTATTCGAAGAGCTATATTTTATCGAGAAATGTGCATGGAGGCAAGTCACACTTCCAAGACTGAGGACCGCAACCCGCGCGACTGGCGCTGAACTGAACTGAGACGTGTGACAGAAAAAAATTTGGATTTTTGTAAGAAGTACAAATGTTCCTAGGTACTCTTGCCTCGAATGTCCTGTATGCTGTCACTTTTGTTGCCCACGGTTTTGGTCTTAGCTGATGGTACGGGTCGGGAAGTTATGGAGTGCTTGAGCCAATTCAATGACTAAAGTGACCGTGTTCTTGACCAGTCGTGAACGACCATCTGATTAGAGGTATCTGAGGCACCAATCGGCATGGTTTGGCCTTTCTTTGTGCTGAGCGGACCGGGGCTCGAAAGTCATACATGGCTAGCAGCTTCCCGGCGGAAGTGAAAAGCTAGTAGAGTTGGAGTTGCTCTTGCTAAATCGAAACCAGCAATAGAGCATAAAGCCTGGGAGCATGAACTGGAACATAATAGCGGAGAGTGGTCTGGCTTGGCTGCAAGCTTAGGTTAATTGAGATTACTGAACTGTAGTTCGAGATACAGACAGGCAGAAGTATCATTTCATTAGGATTGGTAGCACCAGTAAAAATTGGAGCGGGAGACAGCAGGTATTTCGCTTAGTTAAGGTCCAGTAAAAAGCAGGAATACCGGCATTCAGATACGGACGCCAAAAGGCTGAGAAGGCAAAGTAAGATGTCAAAGTTTATGACGGAGAATGGTCAGCGTCAAGGTTTTGATCAACCCTTGAAATGTTTGGCAGTTACATATAGAATGAGTGACCTTGTCAAACATAACGGGATAGATATGGCTAAGAATAATCCTCGAAAAGGCAGATTTTGGTTCAGAATTTATGAGGTCGCTGCACCACAAACGAATTTGGTGCTTTATCTTATGCATGCTTTTGTTTGCAATTACCGCGATTCTAACGCCCTTTTTTGGATCCTTGCGAGAACCAAGTGCTTATTTTTATGCAGTAACAATAGATCTGGTTCTGTGCCTTTGTGATCGCATATTTGAGGCCACTTTGCTTTTATATTTATAAACTTTGTAATCCAGTATCGCAAAATTCGTGAATTAATTGCGACTTAAATTTGGGATTCGACTTTTGCTGTGCACTGCTCAATAGCTGCTCAAGGAAAGGCGACCAGATTCAGCCGGTAATCAAAAGATATCTTGCAGTTGCTTTTATGGCCATATAATAATTCATTTTCAAAACGTTGTTGACTATTCCACTCGTGCTCTGGGTCTTTTTGCAACTTCCGAAGTTGACATTTGTCATGATCAGCCTGATTGGCAGTGCTGACCGAGTTAAGGAAATAAGGGGACTTGAAAGAAAAGATTTTTGCCACTGATGTAATGAGAATCAGAAGAGTAGTTAGAGTACAAAAACTAATCTATTTTCACTTTGGTCGATCCTGCTTTTGATAAAGCTGCAGTACGGATTATAGAACTGCAAAGTCGCTGGCATTAGCGCTCAAGATAATTTATCCGCTTCGACGAAGAGCTTTTGAGCAACAACTCAATGGTGCGATTGTAAAGAAGTCGGCAATTAGAACTGTTATAAGAAGACGATTTTCCGCTACTTAAAAGCTACATTTATCAAGAATGGCCTGTCTAGTTCTGCTGAGCCAATAAAAGGGATAAGAGAGGATAGAAAGAATGAGATATAAAGAGTGAAGCTGCTTGGAAATTAGAGATTGACATGAGAGCCCTGGATTACATTGCGGGTGGTGCAATGGTTAGTTGCCTTTGCCACTGGCAATAAAGATATATCTACTAGAAGAAAGAAGGGAAGTCAAAGCGGGCATTAAATCGAACGGGCGAGAAAACGGGGTGAGAAAATTTGGAGCTTAATTCCGAGAATCCTAGATGGTCAGCAAAGCATTGAGTTGACCGTGAACTAGAATTCCGAGCCGTGTTCGTAGACCTACTCTAGTCCAAATTTAGCTCGTGTCAGGTTAATTAAAAATTGGACATCTGGTAGCTTCGCAAGATGGAATTTCTTCTGGGGTGAATTTTGGCGGAACTGCAGGGAACTGGGGAGTTTGAACCAGATTAGGGAAAGTACTTGCGATGAATTTCGTCTTGATCTATAGCTAAGCCAGGGATATATTTAACTAGTGGTATCTGCTAACAGCTGGATAGGTAGGACCAGCGATGCTTAAAGTAGAGTGAACATTGGTATGGCAAAGATTAAAGGAGTTGAAGCTCAAGTTGTTTCGGCTAGGCCTCAATGGTTTTGGACCAAGAAGCTCGCATCTTGTTCCGTATCTCAGATTAGACGTTTCTAGTAAATGCCTGCCGCATAATGCCCATTGCAATTCAGTCAACTTCACGCACAAGCGTAAAGATAGTCGGGCAATATTTGAGGAGCAGCCTAACGAGGAATTTAGGGGTTACTGGCCTGCAATTTTGTGAGAAAAATTCCTCTAGTATTATCATGGCCGTTCGAATAGAGACGGCGGTTTCATGGTGTGCTTGATTATACAAGATGAAAAATCGCCATTGCCGGATCCCTTAATCCTCAACCCTATGCGTCACAGAAAAGGATATGCGATTTGTGGAGAGGGACCTCGGGGGACCATGGTATTTGTGTTTTGGTAGATGACTCTTTTCAGCACAAAACAACATAGGCTACTTAACACATCACTTATTAAGAGACTTAAGGTCTTCATTAACAAGAGTTGATTTAAAAGCATCGGTTTCCAAACGGGACAGAAATGGTTTGCCACAACGGATACATTTTCAGAGCATAGTATACATCCAAAATAGAAGGGAACCAAGGAATTCAACGTGAACGATCTTGAAGCTAAAGGCTCATGGCTAGGAAAACAGTCTTGAATGCTGACAACTAGAGCGATAAGAAAATTGAGATAATAGCCATATTAGAAGTGGATTTTTGTCCCTTGCGTTCTAACTGTGACCAGAATTCGGGTTGGGGAATACGGTCAAGCGCTCTTGTTAAGTATAAAAACATTATGAGCACCGGCCTGTAAATATCAGCAGCCTTGGTAACTACGTTCAAGCAGGAAGAATGACGACAGAAATCTACTGTGACGGAAAAATATCGTGGGATAAGTTGAGTGAGAAGCTTAAAAGTAGCAGGGGAATATCTAGAAAAATGTCGCAAATAGGACTTTTTGGCTACCATCAGGTCCAGGTCTGTGGGATAAATTATCGTATTTCAGCGCTCCAATTATGGAAGCAACATCAAAAGAAATGAAGGATAACCTACCAGAGGTCGGCATTGGGTGGATCTTGGAGCGTGGCAGACCGTCGGTAACTAGAGCAGAAGGAGGTTAGCTTGCAGTAAAGGCAGGAGTTCTCCCGTCTTACTGAAATTTTTTGAGGTCTTCACAGGTCTTATGTAAATCTAGCATTTCCTACCAAGCGTTTTGGGTTTTAGTTGGTTGTTTAACATGAATAGAAGACTACTCATGAAAGAAAGTCTGGCATAAAGGCTGTCTGATTTTCAGACAGTCAAAAGCGGCAGACCAGCCAAGGATTGGCAGATCGTCCCGGAGTTCGTCCTGCCTAGCTGACGTACAGGAGACAACACTGCTGTAAATTATTGATGGAGACGGTCCGTCATCAAAAAAGCTACACGTATCCGTATCACAGCCACTTCCGGGTTTTAGAACTGAGAACTTAACACTAGGCATACCATGAGCTAAACGATCTAATATATTATAAAGCCTTGTCGGCGGGATCAAACCCTAAGTCAATTTTTTAGTGAAATTTTCAGGGGCGAAGTCTGATAGGGTTGGTGGGGTCGACGAGAAAGACCAAAAGGTTTTAGAGCAACCAAAGTATTCTGCCATCATCTTAGAGTCAGGCGGAGGCCGGAGAGCTGAAGGAAGCTTGAATTAGCCGACAAATGTCGGACTTATTCAAGTTTGGGGCCGTTATGTACATGTTATGTAGATGTGGAGCTCGATTGGTTGAATGTGAAGTCAGAGGGTTTTCAGGAGTCACGCAGATGTCGAAGCATGGAAGCTATGTACAGCTGTTTTACGTAGGCCAGGCAACCACCTTCCTTATGGTTTGGTCTATTGGTCTGGTAGAAATTGTAGCCCTCCAGAGAAAATAAAGTAAGGCTATCCTTGCAAAAATTGGATCTTGCTCTGTGCATGCCAGTCATTATTCGAAAAGTATACGAATTATCATTATAAAGGGGTCATATCCAACAAAAATAATGCCATCGTTTGAAATAATATTTAAAAAAATAATGTATATTTCTTGATTTGCGAGAAGCATGCAAAAGTCAAGATCAAATTTGTATAGGAATGACACAGAGGAAACGCAATCAACTCACTACAGGTTGTTTGTTCCACAGCTTAGAGTAAGCAACTATAAAGAGTTTGGCCCCATTGGATATTTGGGTCAGGAGTATTTGAACGAGTAGTATCTAATACGAAGTTTATACAAGGGGCTATCAGCGTCATGTGATGTTTTTAGCAGAATGGACATTATTACGTCAATACTTAAAGAGAAATGCAAGGTTTAATTTGACTTGACGAAGCAAAACTGGTTCAAGACCAAGCTTGTTGCATCTGAAACGACAGTGTAGACCG
Source organism: Fasciolopsis buskii (assembly GCA_008360955.1). NCBI lineage: Eukaryota > Metazoa > Platyhelminthes > Trematoda > Plagiorchiida > Fasciolidae > Fasciolopsis > Fasciolopsis buskii. The sequence continues at coordinate 1,471 of LUCM01000385.1, read as the reverse complement.
GATGAAGGACCTAGGAGATTTCTTGTGAAGGCCGCTAAACCTTCTCGATTGCGATTCGATCGACTTTACGCATACGCGTGAAGATAATCCGGCAATATTCGAGTCGGCTCTGGGGTAGGACATCAAAGTGATAAAAGGTGTCACAAACACCCCAGGTTTTTAAAGGACGGAGCATTCTGAAAAGCTGTTTGGGAAGACGATATTACCCAGAAGAACGTTGATTGCGCTGACATGCCGCTAGGCCTTTGAGGTGCAATGGATAGGAAGGCAAGCCTGTGGAGAAATGTAATTGGTATCGAAAACACTTGCCATGATAGTCCACCCTGCTTTAATTTCTAAGGTTGACGTTCAGTACTTTGTGGCCGCAACGGTCGAGAATTCAGGAGGCTGCATCCGTCCTTCCGGTGGCAGCGATAACTGTGTTTTGAACCAATTTTGATAGTGCAAGGCGATCGACAGCGGAGCTTGAGCGACCTGTTCGTGGAACGGGACCGGTATTCCAGGGCCAGACTTGTCAGATTGCATCCCAGAGGAAATGAATACCTCACGCACGAGCTGCGGCGGAAATGTCAGTGACCAGATCTGTGTTGCACCAATGCCAGAAGTAGAGATTTTGCGGCCTTTTGAAAGTTCTTCCAGCGGGCTCTATAGTGAACAATCGGACAGCAAAATCTAGTCGGAAATATAATAACGGGCAGATTGCAAAGCGATATGGGTAAGTGATACTACTGCATTGCCTATGGGGGTCGACAATGCTATCTTTAAATAGACAGAATGTTGCAAATGTTTTGCGGCACATGCCACAAACTTTCTAGATGCGTTTGAGCGTGAAAGATTTGACTCATCAAGTCACAGGTTGTACACCACCTATTAATATCTAGCCCCTCAGCCGACTTTTGACGCCCCTGCAGGCATTGACTGCACCAAATCAATAGAATGGCCAGTAGGTGGGTCAAAAAATAAGTCATTTTATGCCACGCTTCCTAAATTATTCCAGTTTAAGTGCTCACTGTACATGCACGGATGTGGGATCGGTTATGAGCTGCCGTCGATTGTTCTGCTTCGCAATATTCAGAAAGGGATTCAGCGAGTTAAATTGAGTTGCGGATGGCTGAATAGGCCGGATGCTGAGGGAGAATTTGCCAAGAATATCATAAAAAGTCATAAAAAGGAACATGATAACCTTGAGAGCCGTATTTTATGTATCTTGGCTGACTATGGGGCCCCACAAAACCACCCTTTTAATATTAAATGACCTGGAAATTTATGATAACTTTTCTCCGCTCCTCCCGAACTCCCCCTTTCCATCCGATAAAAATAAGGAACCAAGACCGCCGGGAAATAATTACTCCTGCGATATTATCACTATGGAAGACAGCCTTACTTTATTTTCTCTGGAGGGCTACAATTTCTACCAGACCAATAGACCAAACCATAAGGAAGGTGGTTGCCTGGCCTACGTAAAACAGCT
>LUCM01000383.1:53431-69927 GCA_008360955.1 Fasciolopsis buskii | reverse complement strand
TTTCACCGGCTAGCTCATTTATTACCTCAGCTTAACTCCTCACATTTCTAGCCCCGAACTGGCCATATATCAAGCGATTTTGTTATGATTCATAAATTTTACCGAAATGTCCTGTTCCCTTTGAGAATCAGTCTAACTGTCATCCGTTCTACTCATTTTTTGTGCACAGGTCTCCAACCCTTTCGACACCATTCTGGTGTACATTTGGAAGTCATCCATCTCTTGCAGTATGAACTAATGCTTCCAGGCTTTCCAGAACCTCATTGTCCTCTATATGTGCTATTTCCAGAGGAGCCCAAAAAAGTAAGCATTGTACTGCTGCAGTCAGAAGGATCCTACAATCACCGATCCCCACGGGCCAATGTCCAATCAAGCTTATGTGCATATTTGACGGAACTGATACCATAGCTCTGGACGTCCAAGATAATTTCGCTTCGGAAACGAAGTTCAACAGGCTCGTCGTTGAATCTGACACAATTTGCCGGCCTCATTGGCTCAACCGAACGATTTTGACTCCGCATACAGCAAACGCTTTGATAGTGCCAAGAATGTTGCTGTCTTTAATGTATCGAACCGCCTTTCGTTGGTATTGGTCTGAGTGGCCATACTCAATGCCCGCGTTATTACGCTCCACTTTTGCCCCCAAACTAAGACTTAGATAAAACCTTCCACGATTTACAGCTCAATGCTATTCCTGTTTCCACGTGAACCAATAGCCAAACAGCTCAAAAACGAAGAAAATCGTTGCCAAATTTGACCCTCAAAATATATCGAGATCTGTTTTGGTGTAGTTATTTTCCAGTAGGAGAAACTAGGTTCACAGAATTTTAGCACAACCTGTCAATTCTACAGGAGTTGTGTCGCCACAGACGCTCTTTAGAGTTAATAGCTCTTAATTTATGGTCATCCCGACGGGCTGATCAGGTAGCACCAAATAACATGCTTTCTCATTACGACTGACCCTGATGCCACATACATCACATTGAGCATCTCTAGAGACTATTTGCAGTCGAAGGGTCACCAAGAGCAATCCAGGTCTGCAGCCATATAAGGTTTACGGAAAGGACTTTTACAATACCCAGGTTGCACAACATCCTGTCCAAAAGCTTAACTTTACGAAGCTATTACTGGTCCATTCTAGAATAACCTATCAGAGCCAGTGAAACCCGCTGTCACGTATACCAACGGAAAATTCTGTAAACCCACGTGTAGCAATGAAATTTTTCAGTCGTGGTCTGAACTGAGTTGATCAGCGATGTACAGGGCAATTTTCCTGAAAATGGCACTTTCACGGTCTGGATAACACTTCAAAACCGTAGAGAAACGTGCAGCCCAACATAATGAAAAATCGAGGGAGGGACGAGATTGCTCCACAAATTCTACCGTGCCATACCTGAGTTATAAATTGGTACACAGAAACGACACCTTTGACGGCGGGCCGCATTGGCTATCCAGTCGAAAAGCAATCAAAAATGGGACAGACGTCTCTTAAAATTGAATGCTCCATGAAAGTAAAACAAAAGTACCTACTCCGGAGTTCAAAAAACTAGGGTCATTCCGTGTACTCCCGACAGAGCAATTCTGTTTACGGGAGGGAAGCGAATGGAAAGATTGGAGGAACTTTTAGTCGGTCGACGGCATACAACCAGATATTTTTGCTGTCTGTTACAGACGATACCGACATATTTGGATAAACTCCCCTGCACCTCGCCCTTGAAAATACTCCATAAACGTGATCATTGAAGTTGACAAATGTATCACCACAAGCTAGTGATGCAGGCTTTATAATTAGACAAATAATCGCCCGGAAAAGTTAATAGCACTGAGAATTTGGGCTGTGACCCACCACAAACATGTCTTCGATCACTCCTCCGTCCTTCCCTTAAACAGCAGTGCAACGCTCAGTCCTGAGAATTTCGAACCCGTAGGAAGCGCAGTTAATTCACCATCCAAAATAACCGTGCTACCCGGGAAACTGACAGCACCTCGGGAAATCAACCAAATCAACAAACCGACTACCATCGGAGACACTCGGGACAAAGAATTTGAGCAGAAGACCCAAAATAGCCATCTTGTATGGGAGCAAACACATGCCGTTCTCTCACTCGGGTAGCCTGAAAACTTGACCCAAACTGCCGTTATACAAATAACTCCGCAGACCTCGGCGCATCATGCTGCTGGTATTCTGTGATGTTCGTTTGGCAGACGAATCCTCATGGTTTCCAGTAATAAAGCTTAAATTCTTTTAAACTAGTACTGTAATTTCATTAAAAACGTGAGTTCGGTATCAGCAAGCACAGTAAATGGACGACACTGGGCATCCAGTCAGAAACAGCCGTCTCATGACAGCATTCTGCTCCTTTGATTTCTCTCTTCTTCTCCTTAGCCAGTGATTCTGCCTTCCATTAAGAAAGCACTGAAATGCTCTAATCTCCAGCACCCAAAAAATTCACCTTTCATGATATTAATAATAATAATAATAATAATAATATTAATAATAATGGGTAAATTTCTCGAAATTCAAGAGTCATGAGCAAGACGAGATGAAATTTACACACGTGTGCCGCAGTGGAAATCGCAGAACAAAATTTAGTCGTTAAGATGCAGTTTCTGTGCTCTCATGAACATAACCCTCAACAAGGTGGGCTAATCATGAGTTTTTGGCCTTTAAATCAGAGCTAGATTATCCGTCGCCGAAACATTCTGGGGCTAAATATGAGTCGCTCACCGCAAGTGAATCCATGTTTAGACGCATCAAAGGTGCGCATCGCTGGCGCATAATTTGGCTGAGAAGAAATGGCGGGAGAGATAGGGGTCGTATTTGCGGTGTTGTCCGTATTACGCGGGTATACTAGATTCTCTTGCGCCCTGAGAATGAGTGTTAAGTAAGACGGGAGCCAGGATAGATGAGGATCGGTGATGCCAAAGGAGCTCACTTTGGATAAAAGGTGCAGAGGAGGGACACGGCCAACGGCCTTAGACCTCAGAGGTAGAGGACTGCGAATGCCATACCCCTGTTCGATAGGTTAGTTAGGAAGGTCAGAAAAACAACGTGACAGTTGAATCAAGAACGAGATCGGAGAAATCCGTGCCTTTTGACGCTAAGGAGGTTGGAGGTTAAAAGGTGGTTCACGATGGATCGTTTTGCCACCTTCTCCATAAACCTGGAGACAACAAGCGTGTGGTTGATAAGACGGTAATTGGACATACTATGCAGAAACCACTTCTTATTGGTAGGGGTTATTACAGAATGCTTCCAGTTGACCGGAACTGCACTAGAGTTAATTTATAGTGTGAAGAGGTTGAGCAGTAGCAAAGGTAGGTCAGAGCCACAACTAAGAACAGCTGATGGAGAAATTCCATCAGGGCCTTAGTAAGACCCTGGTTTGAAATTGGATAAATGTCGTTTAATAGTCTTAACATCAAAGGACACGAAAGATAAGATGTAGTTATTCCTATTCTGTAGTTTGGGTGGGTTGCGGACTGCAGCGGGGGCCATACAGGGTCGAAATATTGATTGAACACCTCAGCTATATCTTTTGGATTTGTCACAGACTCACCATTATGCGAAACTAAGAAGTTCACAGATGTTTCGCGAACATGGCACCTTAATTTGTACAGTTTTGAAAGTAACATGGGGTGATATTTATGCCTTGGTGCCCTAGCTTCTTCTTTCTGAAGGAGAGATTCACTTAGGCGAGAGATAGTGTCAGACAGATGGTGCAAAATAATAAACTTGGAAAAGTCATGTGTCAAGGAAAAGTGCCGTTGCAACTTAGCATATTTCACTTTCAGGGAGGCAAGCTGAGAAATCTTTTTTCTGTTCATTCCTTCTATGATGGTCGATTTTGAGATGTAGCTGGCCATGTTGCAATAAAGTTCATCTGCAGCCGTCTGTGGGTCAGTCGATAGGAAAAAGCTTACCCAGTCAAGTTGACGTACCAGGGAGGGAAATTGCTGCCAGCTAGGATAGGGTGGACGAGTTNTGTCAGTAGAATGGTTAGGGAGGGGGCATGGACATGGATTCTACCGTGAACTACCCTGTGGTAGCTACCTGGAAATTTATTTCCGACGTGAACCAACATGTGGTGATCAGTATGTGTTAAGATGAGTTCTAATATATTATTATTTCTGGTGGGCGACGCTACGTGCTGTACCCAACCCCATGATGTAGACGGGAGACGAACAAGTGTTAGGCTTGGTGGAGCCGTAGCTGTGGACCAGGTGACGCCAGGGAGATCTAAGTCTCTGACAATGATTTCCGATGTTGATGAGAGGGATACAAGGTAGTCAAATGCGTTTGCTAAGATGGCGAGCTCAATTTCAGTACGAGCTGGAGGGCGATAGATACAGGCAGTATGGATAACACAGGACGAGACCTTGATGGTGAGCCATACCGATTCTTGGATCGGTTCGAGTGTAGGATGTGTCAAAACGGAGACTGATGGGCCCTGCCTTACATAAACAAGGAAACGGCCCCCACGTTGGTCGCTTCTAGTACTTATAAACGATTGGTATCCCGAAGGAGAAGTCGCACAATTAGGTGTATCTTCAGTAAGCCTAGACTCAGTGATGAAGATTATATCCGGGTTGGAAGGCGCAGGAAAGCTGTTAAGGCGATGGAATTTATTTAGGATTAGTTAATTAACGCAAAAAGAAGGTTATGTTGCCGTCTAGGCGGGGTAAGTGGTGGCGTTGCAAAGATAGAGAGACGGGGCGTGGTGAGTTAATTGTAGTGGGAATAGTTGAGTTAGTAGATGGAATTAGTTCCATTTTAGTGGGCGTTGAATGGGATACGACAAAAGAAGGTGGAGGTGAGAAAGAACGAGGGCATGTAGCATTTTTCATTATGCTAGCATGGGGGTGACTTGAAGTGCTGGAGGGACCAGTGTGAAGGGAGGCAGAAAGAGAGTGGGTTTGGGTAGGAAGAAGGAGGTGGCAGTGGTGGTTCCGGAGGGCTGGAGGAAGAGAGACTATTCTTGCTGGGTAGGTGTAGTGCACAAAGATGCATTCATGTAATGGGAAACGGTGCTTTGTTTGGGTAGAGGCGCTGGTAAGCGGAAAGTGGTGGTAGTACCAATATGTCGGTGGAGGTATGCTTAATAGAGGCCAGGGACAACTGTCTTAGGAAATCTGACGCAACTGCGAAGGACTTTGTTGAGGAACAGCTGGCGCATCACTAGGTCATTTAAATCTAAGGTGCAGGTATGCGGTTTCTTCGGTTCGGAAAACCTCTCCGCATTGACCTTTCGGCCCCCGTGGAGCGAACCCGGGCAATAGAACGTCAGCACGATGACAATCAAGCAGTTGAGGCACCGGAGTGATGGGACTAAGAATGGGATTTAATAGGGTAGGGTCGGAGTATTTTGGTCGCAGGGTTTATAACCCTGGCGTTGTTCCATCGGGGAGTAGTGTGTTGCTTGTTGATCGTGTAAGCGCAGGTTTATTATCAGCAACTGTTGTCTGAAGGGTCTAGATTGGGCAGGGCGAGTTTTGATTGGTGCTAGAAATTTTTGCTTCGCAGGGAGAAGAGAGGTCATTGAGGCCCACGGAGAAAGTCGTAGTTGAGGGATTTATATGCGAGCGTTTCCGGGATGACCGTGGCAAAGGAGGCGGTAACGAGCTGTCTAAGTCAACACTTTCCTGTGACTGTGGTGGGGTCACAGGGACCGGTTTAGATACCAAGCTCTTAGCTGTGCCGGGTAGCCCGGGGGAATTTACGTTTGGTAGAACCGTTTTGAGTTCTCACTTGCATGCAGTCTGAAGGCCTCTCCTTGAATAGGGGTTTTATCAGGGGTAACATTTATGGACCTGAACGGGGTAGTTGAGGCTGTCTTAGCTTCGCGCCTCAAAAACTGCCCAACAGCAGCGGGGATAAGGAACTGGAACGATACAGGACATGATCTGCTTAACATTCGTTTAAGTAATCATAAACTGTGGAAGAGTTGTCCTGTCATATTGCAAGCAGAGAGGACAGTGTTTTTGAATCAGTCTAGTGGAATGCGGTCAGAGACTTTGTAAACTACAGCATCAGACTATCTTAGATTTTACTGCTTAATTTCTGATGATATGGAGTCCATAGCCCAACAGAAACCAGCAAGATGTTCGATTTTCGGGCGTCTCAGTTAGGCAGGTAAGAGGAAGCAGCTTTGCAACCACCGTAAATTTTGGTGTTTGTCTCATGAATCGCTTGCTCCAATTGTCGTATTTTATTATTAGTCAACACGACCACGTCTTTGACACTAACAGTTCAAGCTGGATGCCAGCGAATGGGTTGTGAGGGCGTGGCCGAGGTGCGTCTAGCTGGTACGACCTTGGCAAGTTTAGGCCTAGAGATCGCCATTATAGCAAAGTGGGACGATATGTATGGCTGTATGGTTGTGTTATAAGGGATTCAGCTAGGGGTGCCAAAAGTTTTGTCAAATCGTATAGTGGAAACTGGGCGAGAGGTTTGGATCGATCTATGGAGTCGTTATCTAAATTGAGATTGTACCAACAATAGTATGTTGGCAGTCAATGGTTATTCAAAATATAATCAGATGGAAATGGAACACTGACAATTTATATGAAGAGGAAGGCTTAATCTGAGTTAAAAAACGTTTTAGAGAGTATAAAAACAGCTAATTCCGACGACCGCTAAGGAGGATGGTCAGAAGCTGCGGAAATGTGTCAATATGGGAAGAATATCAAGCAGCCTATATGTCGCGTTGATTTTGAGGGACTGGAAAGTGACGATAAGTGACCGGACTGGTAAACGAGATAATCAGCAGACAGGCCGCCTGGTGCAAATAATCGTAAAAAGAGAGAGAAATCGATGTTGCTTACGGTTTACAATATACAGGCGTTTATTAGAGCGCCGTGTCAAAGTTCTGAGTGCTACGGTCAGATCTCAAGAAGAAATCAGCAGAATTTTTACGCAGGGACCAGCTCCAAATAAGGTGTCCAGAAATATTTGGCCAACTTTTTGATCAGGAAAAAGCGCTAATGGTGTTAAGACTATTACAAAAAACAACCCAGTTAACTAAACTGCTAGGAGCGGTGCAACGCAGGTCCAGTTTTAGGATAAGCTTGAGCGTTTCCTATCCGCATTGAAGATGCTGGGCGAATTGTGTTCGAAAGCCGGTGACTCCGAAGCCTTCCTACAGCCCAGTGGGAACATTGGGCTGGCAATGACTGGGTGCATCGAAGTGTGTTGGATACATACAATCGTCCTTTGACTGAGATAATCGGCCTACGTCATCTTCGATGGGTTGGACACGTACTGCGTACGCCTGTAAATCCGCCCCCTTCCCGTGCTCTTTTAGCACATGCTGGATAAGGTTCGAAGAAGCGGCGTAGTGGTCAGGCTACGACATGGCGTAGAGGCGTGAAGAAGCTAGCTTCGGCTTTGGTCTCGGTTGACGCTTCCCATAATGACGTTCACGGAATGAAACGTTGTATTATGATAAAACAGACATATTATGACCATATTCGAAAACGGATTACAAAGCAAACAGCTTTTGTGCGACGGAACGATTGCAGTTTTGCGCTCTGATTGAGTTTTTTGCAGGGGCATTTCTTCTTTTTTTGTCGTTTACCTTTTGTCTTATTTCAGTAGGCCGGCAATGCACTAGAATAAACAAATCCCACATATCTGTGACTGCAGATTGAAGGTTTCTTTGTTCCTTATTGCTCTAATTTCTAGAAAAAACCATTCCTCAGACAGATCAATCGATGTGTGAAGAATGTTCTCATGTTCTTTCTAAGACAATGCTTGAATACGCTTTGGGGCGGCCTCTGGATAAATTCAGTTTGGATCAAGTAAAAAATATCCACCAGAACTGTGGAAAACAGGTTGATCATGAAATTCAAATAGTTTGACGTTACTAAACATCGAATGACAGCGTAGTCTATGAAATTCGGTGAACAGTCTAAAATTAGGCTGCGGTTTTCTAGTTAATTTTGAATGTGAGTGCCACAGAATGCCTGAAAATCCTCTATGATGAGGGATGAAAATTTGCTTCTTACCAAGTAAAAGACTAGGAAAACCAGTTTGCTAACTAGCGTTTGACGGTGGATGTACGTTAACGTCTTCTTGATCCAGGAACCTAAGAGTGCATGCCCCTCGGCTTTTTGGACCTGGGTGTTTCCCCTTGTTTAAAGCACTTAACTTGGCACGCGCACTCCTTGTTCTTGATGGGCAGGCTCACGCAGATAGATTACGCTTGGCGCGATCCATTGTCACTTGCGGTAATGCGGATTAAGTACCCTAAACTTTACACTCTCAGAGTTTGTGGCAGTGTTGCGTAGGATCGTAAGCGGAAAAAAGCAACTTTTATTCACTATTTCAAGTGGAACAGTTTCAAGACCACTGGGTAAGTTCAAACCCTGCGATAACCAACCCGTTCAATTGACGAAAGACAAGCCAAACGTGGTTTCAGAGATTGTCCAATTTTCTGCTCAAGGTTGGATGTTTTATTGTTCGTTAACCTCGAATATGAATTCCCCCGTGAACCAGAAACTTTGAATTACCGAACTTTTTGGTGCTACCATAACCCCAGTTAGGAGTTTGATAGAGATTTGCTCTTGAAGAGCGTTTATGTAAGTATTTTGTTGAAGCATGTGCCGAAATCGATGGCACAAGATATGACATCCTCGGTGCCAAATGGCCTGACGAATGTGTTCCCAGGATTGCCGGTGGTGTGGGTTTCTGACATAATGCAAATGCATGGTCTTGCGCGACACTAATTGGAAACAAGACTTAGAGTCAAGCTTCAAACACCGAAGGTGGAATTGCTGAAAAGTAGGCACCAGCTTTGTATTTGATCTATATCAGTGGAAGATCCGCCAGGTTAAATTAGCCACAACCTTCTGCCTCCTAACTTGGATTCCGCACGAGTGCTTGCCAATCTAACTATCCTGTCATTCGAAAAATGCCTTGTCTATCGGTAATAAAGCTAATTCAAACAGTCGTTTATTTTGGATGCCAAGAAAATGCATCCATCTGGAGGCCACTCTGGTCGTCCAGTCTATTGCATGATGTATAACATGAACTGCACAGAAATAGGCTCATGTCACTAGTTATGCTATCCCCTCCTCAAAAATTTGATACAGCAAGGTCGCAATTCGAACACGAAAGATAACCGGGCGAACTAATATATTTCGACCGCACAAAAAGAAACATTCCAGTCATGTGATTTTGAAATACCTTGAGCTAGTATTTCTCAAACAAATAGCAATACCGCGAGGTCAGAAGAGCAAGGTACTTGCAACTCCCCTGGTTGAAACTTCCGTCCAATTTACACTCTGTTATCAGCAGCGATAATGAAGCTGTGTTTCCGGGGAACTACCCGGGAACATGCAGTGCATTTTGTCACGACGGACGATAACACCGGTGACAAAACAATAGAAATGCAATTTCGATGGGAATGGAAGAATGGAATCACGTTCGGCTGTCTACTTTTTACTCGAATTCCGTACACCCCATATGCATGTCGAGCGCAGGGATGATTTGTCACCAACAAAACAAAGCCGTTCGTGTTTTATCGCCGATGACTGACGGGAGAATGCGATTTGAATATTACCCATTCGATAACGTGGAGCGAAAGAAAGCACGAAGGATAAAAGGTAAGGGAATTCGGAGGCAGCATGTGTTTGGTCTGTTGGGCAATATACTTAAAGGCCAATCAGGAAATGAGAACTGATGGGCTGTGATGTGATGGGTGGTTGTGTGTGAAAGGTGTAGGAAACGAAAAGGTAAAGAAAATACGTAATGTTGCAATGATATTTGATATAGGTGACTCAAATAGCAGTTGTAAATAACAAAGAAGAGGTTTCTGAGGAAAGGTGTGTCCTTTATTTGATGAAGAACAAGATGAAGCCGAGGACACGTCTGGTGCAATAAACGGCGCCTTTCCGCTTAATGGACAGGTTGTGATGCGTGCGAAGAAAAGAGGTAAGTCATGCACCCCAAAAGAGAGCAGAGTGCGGGCATGCTCGCAAAACGTCTGCAGACCTTGGCCACTAAAAGGTATCCATTGCGTGATCTTCTTTTTGAATTGGAAAAATATGTGCAGTGAAATACTGCATGAGGAAGCCAGTGCATGGAGGACGCGGGTCCAACGCGACTAACAGAATGCTAACCGTGTTAGCGTTTCGGTTTGATGCGCCCGATCGATGTGCGCTGTGCAATGCGGGGAATCTAACCGTGCCTCAAACTACCTGGGGTAGCGCGAAACTGCAGCAACTACAAGCGGATCACCTGGAGGAGCTTCCAGAATGAAAATGGCAAGCTGAATNCTGTCTCTTATACACATCTAGATGTGTATAAGAGACAGGTCAAGGGGTGCCTATCGGACAGAGGATTACTATGGAGGGGGGGTGCTCCGAGGGCCTGTTTTAGGACTGCCGCTCTTCCTTATGTATGCCGACGACATAACCAGGGAGTTGAAAAATCCATGTCCTGTGTTTGTTGACGACATGAAACTGTTAGGGACAGCAAACAGTAAGGCTGTCCATATGGATCTGGATAAAATTCACCAGTGGTCGGTGAGCTGGGATCTTCCGTTGAACTTGGGCAAATGTCAACGGCCACATGAGTCCATCTAGGCCACAGGTGGTAATGGAAAATCTCAGCAAGCAAGAGACCTCGAGATAGTCGTGAGTGCGGGCTCCAAACCTGTTCTGTAAAGTCAGATGACGATCGGGAAGGCATGGTGTGCCCCACGCCAACTTATGGGGACCGTAGTATCTAGAAAGCCTAAGGTTCTTCTGCCGCTGTTCAGGGCACTTGCCAAACGGCCTTATGTCCAGGCTTGGAGACCGTACTTGGTGAGAGATAGAAAAATGCTGGAACAAGTTCAGCGTGTTTTTGCACAGTGGCTTGGACATTTGAGGCACGGGATATGAGCAGCGGCTGAGGGCGCTAGGCTTGTACTCTGTGGAAAGACTTAGGGAAAGAGATGACTTAATACTGGTCTTCAAGTTCATAAGATATAGGGTCACCATGGAGCATTATTCCAGATAAGGGGGGACGATGCACAGAGGGGGAACGTGAAAATAACCGTGCAGGAGCAGTTAGCCACCGGGCTGATGGCAGAATCCTTTGCCCTACGAGTGCTGAACGGCTGGAATAAGTTACCGGAGGAGGTGGTCGAGGTGGGATCAATGCTCAAATTCTAAGGGAGACCAGACAGTGTATGGCTAGCTGTGTTTGGAGGGGACAGTATGTAAACTGTGGATTTAAGGAGATAGTCGAGAGGAAATCATATGATTAATTGTTTCCGCCTTGTAGGATCTAAAGGGGGCTTTCCATCCTCCTGTTGTCGAAGCGTTGTCTGATCCAAGAAGCTCTCGGTGAAAAAACTTGGATGGTCAGGCATCTCGCCGTATAGTCCTGTCATCTAACCGGAACCAGGACTGGGACTGGGACTAGAACTGGAACTGGAACTGGAACTGAAGGTCGCTCGCCGACCTTGTCCTCTGTGCAGTTTTCGTTTACGGTTCCGGGCTTTGCGTTTGTTGCGCTGGGCGCCTCGGCGTGATGACCCGTGGGTGATTCGTACCAATCCAATTACCTGTTTCAGGTGGTAATCAGAGGGAGCTGGCCCGTCAGAAGCAGGCAAAAAAACAAGCTGCATTACAGAAGTCTACTGGGGCAAGTGATAAGGAAGGAAATAAGGGAATGAAACTTGAGGAGAGACGCCTACGGTTTGTTTTATGTTTCTTGATTATCTTTCCCTTAGTGATGCACAGGCCTTAAAAGCCAAACAGGAAGCAAAGGCACAGGCTTCACAGAAAGCGGCCTAGACTACAAATACTGGATTTTCCACTGTCATTTTTTGTGGGCCGATGTTAATAAACGTAAAATCTTTTTAAACATGCTTTTACCCTCTCATTTTTTTATTCACTCCCGATCTTTACTTTAGTATTAGGACGGCTTGGTCACTGGCGATGGGGTTCTTTTCAGCCAAGGCATTTCTGCCTCGGATTCGAAATCGTAACACAACGTGGTGCGCCTTCATCATCAAAGGAGGAATACAGAGTGCCCTATTGCAAGGTGAGAATTCGGTCGTACTTGGGGCTTCAGTTGGGTTAAAACCTGACAAAATAGACTTCTGATCCTGATGTTTGGCGATCGGTTTGTAGTGCTGTCAGCAAATTATTAGTACACTAACGATTTTAGGAAGTGTCCAAAATCCATCAGAGTGCCGCGAGATTGAGATAGCGAAGACCAGAAATAATATACAACGAAACAGACAGATCGTGAGTTGATTAATGTAAATTGAGCAGTTCTGTTTGGTGGTTCGAAACCGGAAATTCTCGCCCGCCATTGTCCCGGCTAACTTGGAGTTCGGGATGTTGGATCGAAGTCTTTTGGAAAAACTCTGGGACAGTACCGCAATATTAAATTTCACCCCGTGAAACCAACATGACAGGAAACCAAGATGATGGATTGGGGGAGCCGAGAAACGGTTTACTGGATGAAGCGGCGTTGTGTGCGTGGTTTCGAAGGTGTGTCAGTATTGTACATTCACACTCCGGTATAAGCAAAGGATATGCTGTGTTAAGGTACGTTCGGGAACAGTAAATTAATGCGGAATGCGGACGCTCATACGACACCTCGGAGCGTTTGGTTTGTAAAATGGAGACTTCTGGTCAAAGGAAGATTGAGTGGGAGACTTGCTACGTTCGTCAACCATACTCTTTGCGGACAGGGTATTAAAGTCCTCAGTCTGACCGGCTGGTGGTTATTGCTGTATGGCCGACGGAGGGAGTTTCTCTCTTGTGGTCGCTGTTGCGGTTACTGGCGTTTGTGTGCCTATGGCGACAGTTTTGGAAATCGGGATGAGCGTGTTTTCCTCTGCTAGTTGAAACGGTACCAGTCTTACAACTACTCCGTTTAACAGTAATGTACTGATACGACTAATTACTTTAAAAAGGTATCATATGATGACTTGCGGCTTGCGAAATGACCAGTTGTGAATGAATAGGTGCGAGCCGCCAACTCAGTCGGCACAACCAAGCTGAAAAATAACCGACCGGTGCACATGAGCCACTTTTCGCTGCCTTATGAACAGTTTTTAGTTGAAGCTAAGGCCTTCAGTTGTTCGCCTAATTGCCGGCTTTTGTGCAGACCATCGGCCACTCCTGTCATATGAGTTCCTGACGCAGGGTTGTGCGAAGGTAATCCGAATCAGATTGGACGTGGCGCAGTCAGCTGCTGTTGGAGCAGTTCTGTTGAAACTGGATCCCACTATTCCGCGTACGTAGAGTTGAGTGATGCATTGGTCCTAAAGCAATTTCCACTCTAAACCAATTGTCATTTCCGTCACAAAGAGAATACACCTTGACATGGTTTGACGGATTGTTTGGCTCTGTGGTTCAATGAACTACGGCTTATATCTAGCCGGAGATTCAGTCATATCTCGGAGGTCAGTTGGTGGAGGCCTGACGAAGTAGTTTCGTGGTCCTCCAGTTTGGGTTGGTTTGAGCTGGGAACTGTCAGAAAAAAATAAGTAAACAAATAATTGGTCAAAGAAAATCGTCGGATTCTGTGGCATCGGCAACCTAGTCATCGCTTAGCGCCAAATAGCAGGGCAGTTTCCGTTGACCGCTGTCCTCCCAGGGTTGCATTTTTATTGCTCCCCTGAAGGGCAAATACACCGGAAGGGGCGTTCTCCACTGCGGTCCACTGTACGGGGGGAGGAGGAGGGAACGTTCAATCCTGACCCTGAAACCTGGAATGGCATAAGACCACGTAAGATCTCAATAGGTAGCTATAGAAAGAACTGACATTCAAATGGGGAAGGTATTGGTCCTGCACGGATAGAAAAGGAATACAACGTCGTGGTTACAAACACGGAGTATGGTGTGACTTTTCAAACGCTCGATTTTCATTCTTTCTGATTCGAGAGGAAATGACAACACGATCGTCACGGTCCACCGTTTTCTATCTCCAGTCAGTTGGTAGACGTGTTTTTGGACTCCAACCATAAAGATGTGAGAGACTTACTTTACCTGGGTCTGTTGTACATTTCCTCATTCGAATATGTCACGATATCTTGACTTTCACGAGGAAATAGGGGACGGTAGGGTGGATAAGTGTTTGCCGTATGCAACACGACCTAACCAACGAAGTTCGCTGAGCTTTATACGCTGTGATAGAATATTGTCCGATTCGGCATTTAATACTAAATTCCTTACCTGCACATTACTCACGCGACCACCCCATCCAGCCCTAGCGATACTATGTATACGTCAGTAATCGAAAACATTTAACCGACAAACATTCAGCCAACAAATCCCACGCCTCGCAGCCGTATGACAAAACTGAGCACAGTGCGCACAACCGTCTAAATTCATTGAAATATTAGGCTAACGCTACAAGTGCTTCAGTTTGGTACACGCAGTTCAAACCCTGGATATTGGCATGCCTACCTCTGATACCGTGCTACCATCGATCGTCAAGAAGTTTCTAAGACAACTAAAACGACCGACAATCGTTAGTGCTTTTCCATTCAGTATTACTCTCGGTACCACTGTCGTCCAGTTTCGCAACACGACTCATACGTTGAAGGTCCATAGCATATGCCGAATCGAGCTACAGACCTTGCAGGTCTGCTTAGTGCGCGTTGCGCATGTTCTATAGATTTGAACAGGCATACGACGTCGTCTGCGTAATATAGGTCGGACGGATTCTCATTTGCCAGTTCGACATCTTCCTGAGGACTTCCCCAAGCATCACCCGTTGCCTGGTCCTTGATGAAGTTGGACATGAATGGAGTGATGGGCACTCTTGTCGAATGCCGTCAGTCGTTTCGAATGAACTCGATAGTTCACCACACCCTTACATGACCATAGGTGTTCATGCATAGTGCTCGCAAAAGGTTGACAATTTTTTCTGGCATACTCTTTTGGTGGAAAGCATTGCATAGCACTGCCAGGTCAACTGAGCCGAAGACGCCAGTCGGGCCGAGAAAAACCACCATTTTCGGGCTTCGGTGTGTGGCATGTCTCGAGTAACTGTCAATCCAACCCTGACACCAGGCTTGTGGTTCTGGCGAACCAAGGACGGACGATGCAGCAGTGTGGAGGCTAAGATCCTGGTAACTGGTCCCACGATGATCGTTGCAACCATTACGAGTGCCGTTCTTGAAGATGGGTACAATCAATGGCATTCCACGATAATGGAGTACGTTGCTCATTCCAAATACCACGGAGCAAGGACGCAACGACATTTATCAGGGACTCTCCGCCTATTTTAAAAAGACGCGAGTAAATCGTCGGGATTGGTCGCTATTTCCAGCTTTACTAACCGAATGCTCGACTCTACTTTCAATTTTGTTGGAGGTGTGTGTCGAAGGACATCTCTTAATGATTCGCAGTTGTCGTCGAAAAAACTACATGGACACATGGCTAACTAAACCGCTCATTAAAACATCCAACCCAACGGTCCGGCCTTTGCTCTGTCATCAATGGGTTCTCCATTTCTATCGTATACGATCTCACCAACCGAAGTTTGCCGCTCGCCTATAAATTTATAGTTTTTGGCTGTCGCCCGAAGCAGCTGTTACTTCCATTTCTTCAGCTGTTCTGGCTCACCAGTTTTCACGATCCTTCTTAAGGCTTATTGCCACTTGACATTACCGAGATAGACGTGTCTTATTCGCCTTAGTCAAAGAGTTGGCGTTGTTGCTCCATTAGATTGAGCTACCGTTGAGAAATGCAGTGTCTTTGGGAGCTGGATTTAGGACCAGAGACTAAATCTGCTTCCGTGTGCATGACCTGCGTGATTTGATCCCACTGCTCATCAACATTGTATGGACTGTTAGACTAGGTCGCAGTCAACGGCCTTTTGTATTCAGTTGGGCTGGACGGTTCTGTACATGTCAGTGGTAGTCGATTGAAGCTTCGTTGTTTGTTCGTCGTATTTGTGTATGCGCTCCCTAAGGACGAAAGAAGGAATTATACGGCGACTTATCTCGATTACTGCAAAGTGTGCGTTCGACGGACGTTATGGTTTATTTCTGGTGATTTTAACGCCACACTTGGCTACTTAGCGGAGACGGAATATTACATCGGGCCAATTTTCGATGGGATCGGCTGGTCTGTTTCTAGCGAGCACCAATGTTTGTCATAAAAGTCGACTTCACAGCCTTGGAGTCAGATTAATCAAATTGCCATCGGCCACCGATGGCGTGGGTCAGTCGTGCATTGCCGATCATTCTGGTAAGGATCCGTGGACTCAGACCAGGATTTGGCCCGAGCCCCGCTTTTATTTGCACCTAGTCTGCGGTCACACTAGCAAAAAAGCCACTTGTCCCCCAAGGCTGATTCCGGACGAGCATCATCATGATCATCATCATCGTTCAGCGTTAAACAGCAAGGCAAGCCTCACTGACCGCTGCCTTTCCCCAGAGTTACACGTTTATATAAAATGAGTGAATATCCAAGGGGAACAGGGAGTGGACCTACACAGGCGGGAAAAGATAAGATGCTGTTGCAGCGACCACACG
>LUCM01000383.1:39103-51152 GCA_008360955.1 Fasciolopsis buskii | reverse complement strand
GTGACGGCTTGCGTGCCTCCATGATCCAACGAGCTATACAGGATGGCTTATCTCAAGCCGAAGATCCAATCATGCCTGGAAGGTCAATGGATAGAGGCCTGACGAAGTAGTCTCCTGGTCCTCCAAGTTGGGGGTTGATCTGAGTTAGCAGCTCAGTCGGGAAAACGAGTGAAAGAATAATTGATCCAAGTAGATGGGCTCCCACTCAGCTATGTCCCGCTGCCTTGCGGTCAGGTTTCTTGTTGGAATTGAAGACTTTGGTTGAGAACCCTAATGGTTCTTCTGCTTAGCGGCTGGACTCCCTAGCAGTACCCGTCCATCAATCCTCATGAGTTACACGCCTACAAATAATTCCACACCGCATCGGTCGTTGCGCAGGATAATCAGGACTGCGCTGTCCAGTGCATCGAGCGGGGTAGGTAGTGATAAGTATGCTACTGCTCAGAGTTCCCTCTCTTTTATTCAACCTGTCTCTTCTGTCGCCAACCCAATCTGTTTGCCCCTTCTGCCTACCCATAGTATCACCCTTGATAACACGCCCGATACTCGCAATGGCTCATTGTCAAGTAGTGTAGTAGGTGGTTTTTAGTCTGTTAGCTTACACTTTCTCAAGTCTCGTTAGCCTCTGAATCTCGGTTCCTTCAATGTGCGCACTTTAATGCAGGCTGGCCAGCAGGCGTGTTTGACTTTGACAATGGACTCACTTTGGATTGATGTCTGCTGCGTCAGTGAAATGCGAATTCAGGATTCGAGTAGAGTAGAGTAGTTGAACTAACTGCTCCAATTGTCTCGTCAAGGTATTTTCTGTACACTTCAGGAGACGAAGCAGCTCAAGCTGTGGGTCAACGTGGTGTAGGAATAGTCTTAAGTAAGAAGGCTGAAGCCGTCCTTTTAAACTGAATCCCGGTTAACAGTCATTTGTGCGCCGCGAGACTGCAGGGGTCAGTCAGCTTCCTGGAGGATGATGTTTATTTTTCATCTCGATATACGCCCCGAAAGACTGTAACGCTGACACGCAGAAAGACGAGTTTTATGACCAACTCGTCACTCTTGTTTGGAAGAACGAAGGCTCTGATATTGTGCAGTGGTAGCAGGCGATTTTAATGTACAAGTTGGAGAAGTGAGTGTATCGGAAGCCTGTTTCAGTGGATGCTGCGTCTTGCCTGCCCAGCGAATGGATAACGGGGACAGGCTTCTCCAGTTTTGTGAGGGTAATCATTTATTCCTGTCTAGTACGAATTTCCGACACAGTTCGCGTCGCACGGCGACATGGCGCTCTTACTCGACGGGCAATCTGAAGCAGACCAACCGTATTGCAGTAAGTTACCGTTGGCGCGGTTCTATCCAGAACTCTAGATCGTACTGGACCACGTACGTCGAAGCGGACCATGCGTTAGTTTCAATGCGATTTTTGCTGCAGCTCAATGGCCATCCACGCAGGTCACAAGCACGATTAGCCATCGAAAGTCTGTCTGATTTGGCCGTTCGCAACAGGTATGAGCATGATCTATCCGAGGAACTAAGGACTTCGAGGAGCAGCAAGGTAGACGAGCGCTGAGACGAAATGAAGCAGGCATCAGGTTGCGTCTGTGGTTCTAGATCTAGGGTTCATGATAGGCGCTGGATCTCACAAGGGTCGCTGGGACTAATGGAGCGAAAACGACAGGTCTTTAGCTGCATGGAGGTGAATGAGATGAGTCAATTGATGATGAGCCTTAGGAATGACCGTAAAAACTGGTGGGATAAGTTGTCCGAAGAAATGGGATTAGCAGCTGCTTCAAATAACAGTCAAAGACTGTTTAGGCTTATCCGCGATACCTGTGGGTGGGTAACTTCGTTTAGTGAAGTAATGTGTGATGAAAATAGTGAGTTCATGCATGGCAAACAAAGGGTGAGCTTAGCACTTCAAGGACCAGTTTAGCTGGCCACACGCTAACGTATTTAGTCCGACATCTGCAACTGAGAATGCTTGAGTGGTGTCTCTTGGCCACCTAACGAAATAGGAAGTAGAGGCGAACATTCGATTTCTGAAGACGGGAAAAGCAGCCGGTCCCGTCGAACTTCCCCCAGTTCTTTTCAAATTGGGTGGGTGTTGAAATCACTTCCCTCCTTAATTCGTGATATTTAGAGCGAGGAGCGTAACTCGTTATCATGGAGTGAGTCAGTGATTGTGCCTATCTTCAAGAAGGGCACACGGAGTGACTAGCATTCATCGTGGTATGAATTTAATTCCAATACTTGCTAAGGTGTTAGCTTTGATAATGCTGCGTCGTTCGCGAGAGTAATATCCACGAATAGCAGACCGAATTTCGTCGAGGTCAAAGTTGCATCGACCAGATCTTCACCCTTCGAGATTTACTGGAAACGAGTCACACGCATCGCTGCCCTACGATCGTAGTCTTTCTCGAATTGGAAGGTGCATTGGACTCAGTGGATCGCGGACAGTGTTTTTCAGTGCTCTCCACCGGATTGGTATGCCAGCGACTTTCTTGAACCTCTTGCGAGTATTGTATTTTCATACCTGTGGATTCGTGAGAGTGTACGGTGAACCGCCAAGTTCATTCGAAATGACTAGCGGCGTTCGACAGGAGTGTTCCATCTCTCTATTCTTGTTTAACTTCATGGAGGAAGATGCTTTAGGAGGTCTCTAGGATGTAGGAGTCGAACTTCGAAATGGAGGGAAGCTGTGTGACCTAGAGACGTTGTGTTCCTGTTCGAATCCACGGACCATGCACAACATGCACTAGACAGACTCTCGAGGTCTGTAGGTCGGTTTGGCACGTAATTTGTACTTTCTAAGTGTACTGGACGACATTAGTCCCGAACTTGATGCTGGATGGAGAGGAACTAATGAATGTGGACCGTTTCACTTACTTCGGTAGCTGCGTGTCAAACGGTAGTAGCTCGGTAGTGGAGGTAAACACGAGCACAACGAAGGCTCGAGCAGCTTACGGTGGTCTGAAGCACTTGTGGGGTCAATCTGATATTTCCTTGAAGTCGAAAGGTCGTGTTTACTGCGCCGCAGTGCGCTCAATTCCGTTGTATGTTTGCGAGACATGGAGTATGCGTGTGGGGGATGTTCGTCGCTTGGAGGTTTTCGATCACCGATGTTTACTTACTATCACTAGGATTGGATGGAGTGACCGGGTGAGTAATACAGAAGTGAGGAATCTGGTATTGGGTGCTGGTCCTGAGTACGCCTTATCTCAGCGTATGAAGCCTAGTAGATTACTCTGGTTGGGTCACTTGTTGCGTATGGTGAGCACTCGTCCACCGCACCGTGCCATATTTTGGGTTCCTCCCACGGAGTGGGAGAAGCCATGTGGAGGTCAGCAAATGAAGTGGCAACGTGTAATGAGAAAATGTACCTTAAACCTAGGTAAGTTAGGTGTCTCACGTCTTCGTGGTTGGGGTCCGAAAGATCCGACAACTGGCTGGCTGGAGACACTGAAGGATATGACTGAACCGTGCACAGTAGCGATCTTGTTGTTCTTTTCTATCGAATCATACCATGTTCCGTGTGTTGGCTACAGCAACACTTATCTTTTCCCTCCTATGAAGGTTCACTCCCTCTTCCCTCTGGATATTTGCTCTTCTTATAGAAGAATATAACTTTGGGTAAAAGGCAGCGGTCAGTGAGGCTAACCTTGCTGTTCAACGCTGAACGATGATGATGTCGTGCTACGGATTGAAGACCCAAGCAAATTATGGGTTTTCGTCGGTTGTCTGAGTGATAGTGTAGGAATGTTTGGGATGTCTTTTTCACTTTCGAAGTGCAAAATGCTGGTACAGGACTGGATTGGCTCAAAGCCGAGCCTTGTCCATGTAAGAGAACAATTGGTTGAGGTGAATGGGTTTAGTTACTTGGGAATTTGTATCGCACCTGGTGAAATGTCTTCGCGTATACAGAAGACCCGATGGGCATTTGCTAATTTTAGGCATCTGTGATGTTGCCCTGACATCTGGCTGTTGATCAAAGGTCGGTATTGCTGTACGGCTTCGAAGCATGGATGCAGATCTGCGAAGACTTTTGGAGTCTGAACCCCGTTGTCTTCGTATTATTGGTAGAATATGGTGGGACAATTTTGTGAGTAACTTAGCAATTAAGCCTAAGGCACTGGGTTCTAAGGTCCAGCCTTTAGAACGGACACAATCGGTGTGGGTAAGGATGGTTGGGAGGTTTTGTGCATGTGCACAGAACGACTGCCTCGTAGTACATTGTTCTTCCAGAAGGTTAATGGTTGAAAAATTGGTGAAGATGGCCAGTAAATGAGATGGAAAAGTTATGAACGCTTTCACCGGTGGATTAGTTGGTGCAGGTGTTGTTAGAATAATGGGTTGGGATCCACGAGATCCCGCAGCAAGATGATTTGAAAAAATGTGATATGGCTCAGTGCCACAATAAGTGGGGTTTTCGTATTTAAAACATTTCTTTTTCTGTATAGTTATGAAACTTTCGCTTTTGCCGTTGGTTTTCATTATTCCTCAGTCTTTTTTTGTTTGAGCATATGGGTAGCAACTAAAACTAGAGCACGTTGGTGCAAGATTAGTGGTTCTACAAGCCGAAATTGGAACTGACCGGATTCGAGGCATCGTGGCTTCCGCGTAACATTCGGCTATCAATCAAAAGTGGAGTATATATAGCGGCTGTGAGGTCAGCCCCGCTGTACGGTTCAGGAATATTGCTGTATATATATATATATATATATATATATATATATATATAGACTTGGGAAACCTCGCCCCATGCCTTTGGTCAAACGGTCCAACCCACATGGCAGTAGGACGATCTGAATGTCACGTCACCTACTGGAGAACGATGACTGATGGCTCACCTTGGATAAGGCTAGAAATCTCGCGTGCCCAGTATATCCCTTTGCTATACCTGCCGATGACCATAGTTGTATGCTTCGTGGGTCGCCCTTAGTTGGTTTGGAATCAGGGTTTGCCCATCCCCTGTGGACTGACTACCAAAGACCAGTCAATCCATTGGAGGGTGACGGGCATTCGCCTTCGTCCTCTCATTTTTCGTGAGAACACTCCCACACGAGACGGCAATGCGTGGGACTTCCTCGGTGGAGGCCATTTCAAGAGTCGTTCAGGATGAGTAGCTGGCTAGGAGCCTAAGGCATTTGGAGGTGTCCTCTCCGGTATACTTCTTCGACTTCTTATTTTGTGATCGATCTTTCACTTTTCTTCGTTCTATTTTTTGAATAGATGGTTCTGTGAGGTAACAGCGAAAACCGTGATATGTTGGTTAGTTGTTGTGAAAACTGAACTATGGATGCAAACCTCGAGCTTAGTTAGCCGTGCGATGCTTGTATGGCTCAATCTTTCGTGCCAGTTATGACCAGAAACTATCAGTCAAGCTAAGAACTCAATCGAACAGTAATATAAATGAATACTGCGACCACATAAAAGGGATCATGCGCTTAGAAGCAAGTCCCTGGCGCGATGTCCATCGGAGACATTGGATCTCAAGAGTCATCGAGTCTAATAAAGCGAAACACCACCTCTCAAATTGCAAGGAGGTGAACAAGATAAAGCAACATCTAGAAGGTCGTCAAAAAGCAGTACGAAGGATCGTGATGATTGGTAGAGCAAATTAGCTGGGGAATTGAAAGCAGGAGTTACTTCAGGCATCAATCAAGTACTGTCTTAACCTACATGCGACACTGGGCGACGAACTTCGGTCAGTGAAACGAACTGCAGTAGAAATGGGGAGTCCATTCACAGTTTACAACAAGGAGTCGATCATTCGGTCGAGTAGTTCAATTCAAAGTCTAATCGGCTGCGCTCTTTTGTGGTTGCTCTGACGTCACCAACTGCGGGTATTTGGGAGAGGTCACTTGGCCCCCATACGGAATGGGAATTAGGATTGAACATTCGACTACCGATGAATTTTTTTGTTCTTTTCAACCTGGGCGGCGATGAACTGTCAAAATCACTTAACATGTTGGTCTGTGTGATTTGGAACAGAGGTCGCATTCGGTTATCATGGGGATCAGTTTGGTTTCGATAATTGTCAAGATATTAGCTTCGATATTGCTACATCGTGTGACACCGGTTCGGGGGAGCATCGTCCCCAAATAAGTTGGATTTCGCCTCGGTCGAGATTATGTCGACCGGATTTTATTCCTCGTTAATTACTTGAAATGGGTAGCACACACACACACATTGTCGCCCTATAGTTTATTGACTTGAAAAGCGCATCCAACCCAGTTGATCTGACCGTGCCATCCAGTGCTTTTTGCTGAAAGCATGTGCTACAGGATTTCTTGAATATTCTGCCATTATTGTACCCGCATACTTCTGGCCGCTTGAGGGGGTATGCGGTTGACAATCAGGTTCATTCGAAGCAACTACTGTTGTTTGTCAATGACGTGTGATTTCGTCATTCTTGTCTGACTTCATCGTCGATGAGATAACGAAGAATGCCTAAGGGTTCTCTAGGATGTGTGCATTAAGCTCGTAAGTGGCGGAAAACTCTGACCTAGCTACCAGCGACGGTCTCTAATGGTAGCCAGCGGCGGTCTCTAATGGTGGCCAGCGACTCGCTGTCGCCTGGCTCGTTACGACACCTGACCTAATGAGACTCTATGCAGTTTTCCGGATCATGGCTGCCGGTAACCCCTCCAGTTTAGTGAGCCATAGTGGTTATGGGGCATGCCCGTTTCACTACAAGCATGCTTTAACCATGTAAAAAATGCAACTCATCATCACACACTGGATAGACTAGAAGCTGTAGCTGCATTCGGTGTGCTTTGCGCCTTTAAAATATAAGGTGCTGCTACAAGGCCAGGCGGTAGTAGTATCAAACTTGATATTCGGCGATTAACAGCTAACCATTTTTGACTGGTTCATTTACCTTGGCAGCTCCGTGGCGAACGATGACAACACGGTATTGGGTGTGAGTACGTGTGTATCCAGGGCTGATGGTGCGCATGCTGGACTGGAGCACTTGTGACATCAATCTAAAATTTTGCTGAAAGTGGAAGGTTGTATGTACTGCGCTGCAGTGCGATTAATATTCTACTCTATGGTTACAAAAAAATCTTGTTTGCATGCTGAACACGTTCGGGGCTTGTGAGAGGTTTGAGGTCTCTGATTATCGATGTTTGCGTAGTATCTCTAGGATTGAATGCAATGATCTAGTGAGCAATGCTAACATTAGAAATCGAGTAATGGGTTACGGCATGTCAAGCTTAGTAGGCTTCGTTAGTTGAAGTACTTGTTGCTTAGGCCACTGCACGTCTACCGTACACCGTGCCCTGTTTTCCGTTCTTTCTTCGGGGTGGATGAAGCTACATGGGGGTCAGCGGATGACTTGGTAGCGGGTAATGAGGGAATGTGCAGCTAATTTAAGTAATGTCAGCATGCTCTTCTTCGTGTTTGGCCTTCAGACATCCGTCATCCAGTTGGCTGTAGATGCTGAGGAACATAGAAGAAAACCGTGAAGCAGTTGGGATTGTGTCGACATTTTCTGTTGAATTAGGGTAATTGAACTGTGTATTTTTTGTGTCGGCTACTACTGCGTTCTTTTCTTTTTCTGCTTCGATTGGTCCACTCCCTGTTCTCTTTGCACAGTAATCCTTTCTGCTGCAACTTTCATTGTTGTGTTAAAAACAGCGTTCAGTGAGGCTCACTTCTAACGATGTATGATGATGCTGAACGGATCTGTGATCATTTCTATTAACACTGACTCGTTGAGATCTTATGTGGTTCTTTAATGATGGGAGTTCCAGGGTCATAGTTGCCTGCTTCCTTCTTACATGTTGTCGTCTATGGCGTCTATGGAGTATGGCTGTTTCACTACATTCATTTATCCAGCAAACCGCGAAAAATTGACGGTTTCCACCAGCTAAAGGGAAAATAACTAAATCAAGCTGGTATTAGTCTCATTTTGTTACTGAGAATCTACGAAATCTTGACAGTAATGCAAACATATCCATGTCTTTGTGACTACTGTCTGTTTTATCGGTTTTCCGAGTCGTTGCCTGATGGGTGCGTTGATGCTTATTCTCCTGTCTGTCTAATTGGGCAAATGGAGATCATTGGTCTTGAAAATGATATCTAGTTTTAGGTTTTAGTCGCCGAGCGTGGTGTCTTATTTGCTAGCGTTCTATTTCTAGTCACGGTAACATCGTAAGTGCTACATTTTGAATCGAATTTCAACTGAACGTTTCACTGGGATGGGACATATCTAGAGCGAAAAATTGCAACTAAGTATACTAACCTTCAAAATTTCACTGCGCGTGTGAAAAATCTGAAACATCCTTAGTCGAGTAAACAAATTTCGGTCTGGCGTCACTCCGGAGGCGTGGGGCGGGTTCTCCGTGAACAGAATTATTTGCATGAGAAACGACTATGGCGTGTTTCTTAAAAAAATGCAGCGTCTTTTGTTGGTATGATAGTGGTCGTCGAACTGAAAATGTGTCATTTTACCTCCAAATCTCTATAACTGTGGGATCTAGGAGGTTCGGCGGAGACGGATTCTTCTGAGTGCTGCTGTCACCTTTCATGTAGAGGCCCCCTCTTACTCAAGGTATATACCGAGTGGTTGACTACATTTATTCACCAATTTTATTTTGTTCTGTTCAGAAGCCTAAATTGACTTAAATTCTGCACAAGGTGCTTTCATCATCGAGACGAAGTTGTTACAACCTGAGATTTCGCGCATCTGTCTATTGAATGGTATCGTTCGCTTCAGTCACAAAACTTTACAGTGTATTCTAGACAGGGCCATATCTATCAGCGTCTAAAGCTGCTGTTTGATTGTAACTATCTGTCACGTGGTATGCTTTGGTCTACATCACATGTTCTCCATTCAGAGATGACATAGATTAGTCGATAGAGTTGTCATTAGTATGCAGTGTCACAGCATGGTTTCAATCCATCCTTCTATGTATGTAACTACATGAACGTTCAAGAGCATTTTTTACTATGTGGTAAGTAAGAATTATAAGGGAAAGGATAAATCTGGTCATCCACGAGCCTACCATATGTAAATGGTAAGAGGATATTAACGACAAATCCAATCTGTTGTTACTGCGCCTAAGTGTTAGTCTTATGAGAAAGGGAATACTAATGTCGGGAGGATGTCCCGCAGTTTCGTCGTCCTCGGAAAAATGAAAACCAGAACCCGTGGGAACAGACCACTTGTGTGGACGGGTCGCTGACTGTACATAGGAACGACGGTTAAAAGAGGGAAACTATGAACATGGAAGCAGTTTCTGAGCAAGAAGACTCTGTTAGTGACGACAGCAATTGCTTAAAGGAAACTTTACGACAAACGATTTGTTGCTATTGTTCGAGAGCCGGGGTTTGGTCATCAACTCGTGTGACGGCCTTGCGT
The DNA here is from genome assembly GCA_008360955.1 of Fasciolopsis buskii. Classification (NCBI taxonomy): domain Eukaryota; kingdom Metazoa; phylum Platyhelminthes; class Trematoda; order Plagiorchiida; family Fasciolidae; genus Fasciolopsis; species Fasciolopsis buskii. Next base: position 41,797 of record LUCM01000383.1, on the reverse strand, counting down.
TACAGTTGGTCCGGGAGGTCCCAAGGGTAAGACAAGTCGCGCCAGACGCAACCGCGTTGTTCAGGAGTGTAACGTATTTGAGCTCTAATAGGGTAAGTGAATGGGTAAAGTAAATAAATCGTTAAGGGTGTTTTCAAAGCAAGATCACTTACATGGAGCGGCAGGCTCCCAGGAAGAGAGGAAGGAGAAGGTCCCTGTAAAACCAACGACAAAGTATTGGAGCCGAAAAAAAGCGTCGGGCCAAAATGGTGACGCTTAACAAAAGGACATCGAACTGATCATTTTAGTCAGGTCTTAGTGTCAATACTGCTTAACTTATCCCTCCGAACATGTACTGTTCGAAATTCAGGGATTTCAAATGGGATAGCCTCTCAACTGCAGTTAAGTTTCCATCGGTGTCATATATATATTTCAGGTGTCATAAGGACCTGAAAGTTTTCATGAGCCCGCTGGCGAATTGGTCGCTTTGGTCAGTGATTTTCTCGAGTACGCAAACGAGAGTTTGCGTTTCACTGGTCACTTGACTCGTTTGTCTGACTACTAAAATGAACGTGTTTGCTTCTGCCTGAGTTGTCAGTCGAAAATAAAAGAATCGGTGGAAGTTAGGTCCATGTGAATCTGAGCTCGTGAATCAATTTTGCCGGCTAAGCATGCGACCTACGGGCATGTTTTTGGTCTGGTGTGGTAGTGTAGAATAGGGAACATATTATTAATAGGATTTAAGTGAACCAATTATTTGGATCATCATTTCCGGCTCATCCGTCGCATGATCATATGAATGAAACGAGGGGCATGTTGGGGATGTCTGATAAATTCGAAAATGAGGGTTAGCGGTATCATTTAGATCGGGGGACGAGTCCCAGCTCAAGCATCAGGTGAACAACGAGCCGATACCTGTTGAAGATGTATGTTGCATATTTGTTCCTCGTTGCGTAATTCATGTTACTAACTTGCCAGGTCATTCAGACTAACCGTAATGTAATGTTATCACCAAATATATTTTGTCCCGTTTCTTTTTTCATGTCACGTGGCCTTTTGCCCGCTGAATTCTGGTGCGTTTCAGATATAAAATGGCTTGAATCATATGCTCTGTTCACTTGTCACTGTAGTCAGGACGGAGAACACGATGACTTCAGGGCTCGTTCCCCGATCAGATGATACCGCTAATCCTCATTTTCGAATTTGTCAGACATCTCCGAAACGCCTCTCATTTCATTCATATGGTTTTGCGACAGATGAACCAGAAATGAGCTGCCAATTTCTTTGTCCAGTTAAATTCTACTAATCGTATGTTTTCCATTCTACACGGTGCCACATCAGACCGAAAACATGCTTAGAGAGTCGTATGCACCACAAAGGTAAGGAATAATGGACGTGATCTGAAGCCCAGAAAGCGTGGCAGCCAACATTTGTGGTTACACAGTCAAGAGATTATAGCACTTTGGATGCTGCGCGCTGTGCCAACTAGAGATGGAAACTGCCAACTTCAACGTCATTTCACTAAAATTTATTTCCTTGTTGTGTATTTTAGCATATGCGTTAACATTTCAGTGCTGTACGACGAACCCGTACAAGACCGTGAGAAAGATGCTCGTGCGCAATATGCCTTTCACTATTCCAAAAAGGTTGTCCCAAATTTGTATTTAGAAGCACCTAGTGCGTCGAGAAATTAAGACGGGCAAAGTTGATGAATACTTACTAATCAACCGCTTCTTCAGCGCATGGTTTGAATTCCTTAATTTTTTCAGCAATTAGGTTTACTTTAGCCCCTGAAATAGAAAAGAAAGGGACGGTAATGAAAACATTTTGGGCGATGCCAGGGCTAGTGTCAGAGTTTCATCTCTATTTAAGTAACCAATTTCGCAATGATTTTGCGCCACTCACATGCATCTCAACGTTACGTCGCGCATCCACCTGCCTTGAAAATGCCGTAAACCCATATGCGGAACGGCTACCGTCCGGTTGGTCGTTCATTTTGATATACAAATGTATATATGGAATTAGTGAGTAGTATCTGGATAGCGGTAGCATGTTCCGTCACTACTAGATCTCGCGATCCCTAAGCAAACCTGCACGGACTCGTGCCTCGTTATGCCGGCTGTCGTTGGGGATGGGCTGGCGTGCGTCAAGAAGGCGCAGAGACTGATCCCAAATCGAGGGTGCTACAAGGGGGCGAGTCAAGCCATCACTGACCAAGACAGTAGAATGCAAGGCATTCTTGCTAAGCGACCAGTGTTCATTGATGTTCTCATGTGATGGCAATCCTAGCTTTTCATCTAGCGTGCTTTGAAAGATTGGTAGGCGAGTCTGATCAGAAAGCTTGTCGCAATCTAAATGACGCTACGGTGTGCATTTTGAGCACCTGCCGTAGCACATGTATAGCCTAATGCATACTAACGCGTGTTTGGAGTCGAAGGGAGTGCTCCGTTACCACCGGCAGTCTTGTAGACAGTGCCACTATTTTTAGCTAATAGCGATGTTTTGAAAAGGCAGACGCCAAGTGGCATACCGACGATTGGAACAACTGAAGCTCGTACTGGCAAGAAACAATCGATGTTCTGAGCACAAAGCCAACAAAAGTTCTTCATTTTTAGGACGACAGTAATTGAGACCAAAGGAATCTCTTAGAGGCGCTTCATTCGAGGACTGCTAGCCCACTCTAGTATTCAAGTCTTCTACCAAAATCACGATATC
>LUCM01000383.1:0-33701 GCA_008360955.1 Fasciolopsis buskii | reverse complement strand
TCGCGTTAGACGGTTTTTGTTGTGCTTACGCTCCGGTATTTCCGACTGAAACCGCGGGTTTGGATATTTCCTTCAACGTTTGCTATCCATAACCATTCAGACGATGAGAACAATTAATAACTTCATTTTGGAGAGCAATTGGTTTGTCGCTGTTTGTTATTTTATTTTCCTTTTTCTCTCATTTCATGAATCATTTTTTATGTCGTGCTTTTTGACGAACATGTTTGTTTACAGCTGTGTTATAATTAGTAGCATATATATATATTCCCAATACAACCGGAAAAGTTTGTTCCGTACAGTCAAAAGGTCGAAAGAGGGGTGATAATAACTCAAGCCGAGTTTTTTCAACAATTCAAATCACATGCTCAAATCTACGTGTCCAACAATCTCACACCAAAATATTCCCAACTGAACGGCAATTCCATTGTAACCAGTAAAGTAAAACCAGCATTTTGTATAACTCATGATAATAAATCAACTTTAGAGAGTAATAAAAAAAAACAACCGTGCACAAATGGGGCTCTCTATTCTGAGCAATCTAACGGGCCAATCGTATGGTGTGGCAAGAGCACCAAGACTTGTCTCACGGTCTGTTCTTTTTGTCTAGTCTAACAACATAACAAATAACACTATGCATTGCTTTTCATGGACTAGTGCGGCCCAACACAAGCTGTCCTAGTGCTGGTAAATCCTGGACATCCAAATGTCTACAAACTTATCTTATTGATCCACGCCGCCAATTTCCGATGTTAGCATCGGTTTTAGTGTTTTTAACAACTTCCTGTCCTATGCACTGGTATTGGCACAGTCATAATTTGTCACCCTTGGAGGCCAGAATTCTGAACGGCTAATCGATCTCGTGTTGTTCACGGTCAGGCCCATATGTTGCTCCAGTTTTCAGCGGCATAGGGCACTTGTCAGTTGTAGATTTTTTTGGTTTCTACACCTCGTTCGCATCCTATTCAAAGCTGGTCGTCTGCAGGAGGGTATAGATCTCAAAGTGGTGTTTGTCAACTTCGCTTCATTTTACGATCTTGTCTTTGTGTCATTAAAGAGGGCTCATTTTGTGCATTCTGATGGTTTTCAAACATAAATTTTCTAAGATAGTCCTTCTTCTCGAGTTCGAAGGAAGTAGCTTATGTTTGGAACGGCAGACCGTTGTTCTCACCTGGATAAAGATGCGCGTTTTCGAGAGGGTGAAGCCGCCAACAGATTTCAGTCAAATCTAAAAGGAAACCCGTGAAACTTTAGATCAGGAAGATCCACGAACTTTCAAAGAAAGGTCGATCGATTTATATCGAATCGTGTCTGTTGAACCGTTTCGTTCTCAGTAGTATGCTTTGCCTACGGGTGCATGACGTAAATGGCTCAGAGCACGACGGCCGGCTTTCGTGATATGCGTTATCAGGTGTGCGTACCGGTGCCTCGATGATTCAACCGTGGCCTGCTTTATGCACTGCTTTATTAGTTCCCACTGAGGTCTTATCTGAATCATTGGGAGCATGAATGCACGCACAAGTTGCAGAGAAGCAGAAGTCATGGGAGCATCGTGCTGGTAACTACAATAGTCGGTAGAAATCAATAGCAGAAAGTTGATTTGCTCTGTCAAATCATTTATTCGACAAGGAGAGATCGCGTTCCCGGGTTGTTTTCTCTACCCACCTCAAAGGAAAATGTTTAGCGGAATTCGTGACTAAGTAGACAAACGGTTGGTGCACTCGGTTAGTTGGTCGTGAAACAAGTTAGTCAGCTTCGACAGTCAAAGTCGGTCGTGTTTACTGTTCCTTTCCAAACCAATCTCGAACTTGTTGGATATTAGTGATCCCTTTGGCCGACTTTTGGGGGCATTCTCATTTATTATTTCGTAACTTTTTGTGACCTTCTTCTTTCGATTGTTTCGAACAAAGACTCGGACTAGAACTCGTGGATTAAAGAATATTACTATTTATTTGAAGTCTGATTGGTCGCATACCGTTTGTTTGTCGATATGACAGATACCTTGTGTGCTGAGCGCTTTTAGACATAGCACGATTTCTTTGGGCACCACTGAGTCGTCACGGTGACAGTCTCTTCTACGAAGTGACCAATCAGACCGGCGATAGTTGGGCGATCAGCATCACGGCATTTCAGCCTGAAGGTCTGGGGTTCAAATCTTCTGCCGCCGACTAGATTCTGTACTCGGCGGACCTTAGGTGACCGCTACCTCTTTCTCTAGGACTTGATCTGACTTGTCGTTTCGTTGACAAAACAAGTAAAAGAAGAAAGAAGATAGAGAACTGATGTCATTTGCTGTCTGTTGTCCTAAGGCAGTCCATGGTTTTGTCGAAATTTACTGTCTACTGTTTTTCTAGTGATTTCTGAATTTGAACTGTTGACTGTAGTCGCGGGGTGTGAATTTTCAATCGGCTGATACTAGAGCTTAACCTTTATAAGCCCTGAAATTGAATAGGTTAGGGTGTCTGGGTCATGGGCTACACAGGCCGGAAGATTGGCTGTCTCAGTATGCGTTGTTCTGCGAGGCAGATGATAGTTGGAAGATGGGTTGAGTTGGTTTGTGAATAATGTGGGAAAAAGGTACGAAGATCCGGTGTACTGTCTCGTCTAGGCCAATTTGGATCGCCGGACTCGGGTGCTTGTGGTTCCCTTGGACGGAGTCGGGGACAATAATTTCAATACCGCAGTTAGTGGGGCATTGTTTGATTCGAAATCTTCTTGTGGGTTTTCAGTGTTTTTATCCTGCGCATGAACTGTCACTAGGTCAGTTATTGTTCATGCGAACAGCGCTATGAGATGGTAATCAAGATCATAGCATATCGATGCAAGTTTATTGATAACACGAACCTAGGTTAACTGTCACTAAACTGAAAATAATGTCACTCAATGCTAATTTTCGTCCCACTATCTGCAAAAACTTCAAACTAGAACGGAAAGATGCAAAACCAGAGACTGTTTTTTTCTTTGAATCGACTTTTGCATATCACGCGGTACTGTTAAAGCAACAGATTCGAAAAATGCATTTATTCTACATTTTAAAAGGTCAATATATACGGTAGACGTGTTATACCAAGGGACGTTCACGAACAATACTATAATTTTGTGATCCACTTGATATTCTGGTACCAACACTGATCAAGAAGCCATGCTCTGCAGGTAGTGTTCTAGGCTATCTGCGGAGATGTTTGTGGGTGAGAATTGATTAATTTGTACTAGCGGCTTATGAGAATGCAAATCAGTAACATACTGGTGGTGTTTCTTGTATTGGAGATCACCCAGTCGTTGCGATCCCGCCCGATTGAGTAGTATCTAGGGCCTATCGACTCAAAATTGTTCGTCCCGGGTTCGCGTACCGGTCTTGGCCCGGTGAATATGCACTGTTGATGACTCCTAACAAGGATGAAATAGCTGCCCAATGCTTCCGTGGTCTCTCAGCCGTGAGCTATGCATTCGTGCTACGTGACGAATGATTTCATACACCCTGAAGCCTTAAGTGACGAACACTGACACACATATACATGTACACGCACAACTCCGTGAGCATATAATAAACCATCTGAATCACGGCGAAGGAGGAGAGCACTGATGATGAAAGTGGAAAGAAGAGGAAATTTATAGAGTTCGCCCCACGCGCTTCCTCTTCTGTCTCCCACCCTCTCCCCAAAGTATTCTGGTTCGTCAGTGACTGAATACTATCCGATTGTCCAAACTGAAATAGAGGACCAACTTAGGAGGCTTCATCATCAGCCCCGGATTGAAGGTTCTAACCTACAAAGGAGATTCGTAATTCTCAGGGGATCGGTGACTAATGGCTCAGTTCATGTGCTCTTTCGATGGGGATAGACATCTTAGGTACCAAAATTGCCGGCGGGTATAGTGTCGCATGTTTCGTGCGTCGCCGGCGGCTGACTTAGAAACGGTGTTTAGCAATCTTGCTTGAAATGATTATGGATCAACTTGTTGAAGTGATCCGGAGGTTTATCTTCTTTTTTTCAGTCTGTTTAGAAGATCTTAGCCACGAGAAGGCCGTGAGTTGGACTTCCTTGGCATGGGCTATCTGTGAATCACGGTGATTTGGGAGCAATTCGAAAGGCGAGTAGCCAACTGGACTTTGAGATACCAGAATTCGACCATGTTGAGACATTTTGCCTTACTGTATTGTTCACTCGAAATTTCTCCTGATCTCTTGAAACAGGTCACCAAGAGATTTCTTCGCGGAAAGGTAATGATAGCACGTGCTCTAACCGTCCCTTTAAACCCCTTGTTTCAAAGCTTATCAAAAAGTATATTGAATTTTGCATAGCCCCACTGCCGTTTTCGTTCAATTTCGACGTCCTTCTTCAAGATTGGACGTAAATAGGTTCTCCTGTACCCCATCTGGTGTTTGAGGTAATCAACGGGGAGAGCACAAAAACGGGATTAGTTTCTAAATTTGGCCTATCTTTAGTCTCGTTTTTTGACTTCCACATACGTTAGGCATCTGTTGTTGCAGATTTTGTTTACTCTACCACATTTTTCTCAGTACATCTGATTGAAATGTACTCTGCTTGTTAGGTCTAGTGTACAAGTACAAATCAAAAGCATATTCGATCTATAGGACTAGCAAGTGGCAATCCAAATCCCTGTGAACGCCGTTGACTTCGACGTCTTTTCTAAACCACTTACTGGTTGATCCTCTTCGTGTGTTGCTTTCCAACCATACTTCACTAAAGTTTCTCCCTTGTAAAGCAAGCCCGTTAGTTGTGGTTTGGTTGCTTCCATCCAGTTTCTGATTGGTTGGCATCGGCCACCCACGACCTGTTTGATTTGACACGCTACGGGTTTGTCATTCAACCACGACTCAACGGTAGCTAGGAGCCAATGGAGTAGCACAACCTCATCCCTGGTTCAGTGTCAGAAACACGCAATGGTAATGCATAAACTCATAGTTATCGATCAGAGACTTTCCGATCACGATCTATGTTCCCCTGACCTCTGATAAGCATTTAGACGACTCAGTTCAACTCGGATTATTATCAGCGTCTGCTGACTATCAGGACCGTCCAAATGTGTACGGTTTTAGAAATAACCCAAACAAGTATGTATAACCTCGCAAATGACATTTTATTCTTTTCCTTAGAATGTTATCGAAAATGCACCTCCAGTTCGATTTCTAACCGGTTGGACAAAACAAGCCCATTTGTTTAGCTAAACCGTTTCACGCCTTCATTTTAGGCGTTATTTGCGCATTTCAACGCCCTTTTTCGTCCGTTTGCAATCGCGGAGCTTAAAGGGAGTACATGGCTCATCGTTGTTCCAGGTGCAGACCTGGTTACATAGACTAATCATTAAACCACATCTATGAGTGGAGTTCATTTCATTATTCACGAAATCTCGTGCTCATTGATGAGCGTCATTGAGTTTGAATTTTTATACTTAGTTTTACACAATCAAAGTAAAATTTTATCTTATTAGGTTGGTCAGATATCGTCCAGCTTGTTCGTTTTTTAGGTGAATGAAATTACCGTCATACATTGGCAAAGCCGGCTTCGTGTATCTGCTTCGAAACTTATCGGCACGATCGGGACCCGTTGTTTGTCGCTTCCGGTGTGAATAACCACCAAGAACATTTGTAGGGATTGTTTCTAAAGATCATCTTTCTTAACAGCCTTTGATGAGGAAAGGCTTCTAACGGCCTAGGTTTCACGACCAAATTGCAAAGACGATGATAAGTACGTGGTGCTCTCTACCGAGTTGGAGGATCCCGGATACTTTGTCTAGGGGAGATTGTGAAATCCTGATTTCAACCTAACCAGTAGAGGGGTACGAAGAGCTCAGCATTTGCAGCACAATGGAGTACTGGACACATCCAAGGTATTTATCCTTGTCCGAAGGATTTGTGAGCCGAGGTTTTATCAGTTGGCTCCTGGTGAACTGCAAGAAATCGATATTTTTCTGTTGCCTTGCCGATTTAAGTCCCGGATTCTGGGCTTGGCATGGGGCTTTTTAAATAAGGTAGCCGAAATAGTGGAAAATTTAATAAGTTTGAGGAATATGAAAAATGGGAAAGAATCTTCGTTCTGTCTGGTTTTATTCAAAAAGTCTAACCAGGATTTGCTGCTTGTCCGTAGGAATGTTTCCTAATGATTTGGATTGCGGTTACGTAACGCTGGTTTGAAATATGAAGCAAGAGTTTGATTGCTCTCAGGTGCTTCGCTATCGGTGATCTTATGCTTCCATCAGGAAAGTCTCCTTAACGTTCCATTCAGTACTTACGTTGTTGGTCATTTGGGTTATATAATCTAAACTCCATCGACATGTGATCATCAATTTGTCTTATCAATGATGATATCTCCGCGATTGCAAATAGCTAATCTTATCTTCAAGATACAATCATTTCTTCTTCACGTAGTTAGACGGGCCGATTGGGCTTCATGTAATGTGATGACTATACTGGGGAGATGTGATAAACTTGAATCAACAATTTGTAGAAGTAAGTCCAGAAAGAGAGTACAACCAGTTAAGCTTTTGTATGACATGCCTGATTTAGCAAGTAACCACATCGATGGATGACCGACGTTCCCTCTTGTATTGTATTGCATTGCATTGTATTGACTTTTGCGTACAATCAATAGTGTCGCATTTCAGTCAAAAAATGTGAGGGTAAAAAATAAATTACAGGGGAAAAATAAATGAATAAATAAGTAATATAAAAATATACTCATCACCCCGAAGCAAAACATAAACGAATCTACCTCGGAATAATCATAACGCATTAGGACAGGTTAGTCAGGAATTCGGCTGAAACCCGGCCACGGTTTGTCAAAATTCGTGCTAGATATGGGACAGTGGAGTTCCTTTAGGTATTGATTCTGGATGGTATGGAACGAAAATCGGATCGTGTGGAAATATGAGAGTGACACTTTGAAAGATCGGTATGCAGAGGATGCGTGGGATCAGAAAGAAATTTGTTAGCAAATTTCTCACATGCTGATAAATGTTGGTCTCATCGATTAAGGGACAATTCAGTTAGTGATACGAAGGACACCCGGCTAATAATTGATAACCCTCGGAGAAGAATATTAAAGTCTTTTTTAAATAAGCCTGGATACATAACTGGGGAACAGAAAAGAAGGATTGGAAAAACACATTGGTATACAAATCGGGAAATGGTGCTTTGTTTCACCTTGTAGTGTTGGAGCTTTCTGATTCGAAATGACAAACGTCGGGGATTGTTTACACAGTTGAAAAAGTGAGAAATCCAATTCACATTTTTATTAAATAGTAACTCCTAGATATTTCACAGAATTAACCGTGGTAAGAGATTTTGAGTTGATGGAAGATGTTTCAGATGGGTAAATCGACCAAGAGAGATAGAGAGAGAACAGACACTTGAAACATTTGTATTGAGATTTAAACCAGCTCAGACAGATGACACGGTGAGCTGGTTGATGAGTCGCTAAATGTAAGTAGAGAAGAGGAACGGTGAAAGAACAGCATCCTGAAGCATGCCTGAGTTGTTAATCAGCGGTTTTGATACTTCATCGTCCATTCATGTGCACTGTGTTCGGTTAGTAAAGTAATCAGAAAGCCATTTTAATAATGGCCTGGGACAACCAACTGTTGCCAGTTTGTGAAGTAGAAGGGACCATGGGACCGAATCAAATGCGTAATTTGGTACAGGGCTGTTGAAATGTGGACAAGCTTGACTCAACCTTGTATGCAACTTCTGCGCCAAATGACGTTCAAGAAAATAGGATCAATAAACCATCATCATTGTGATTGGTTTTTGGATTAAGTGCCTCACATCTAAACTTAACCGGTCATATTGCCTCTGTCTAGATGTGAACTTTTAGTTTACCTTTACAGCTTATCGTTTTATCTTTTTTTCTCTAGACTCTTTTCACGGATTTTGTGGATCCCTGAACATGATAGCCGTCTAGGTGTCGTACGCACCAATGTCTCTAAGAGTGTGATATTCATGAAGTATTTAACATTCAGGCTACTAAAATTAAATTGCACCGCCCAAAACCTGAACTGAATTGAAGACAAGAAAATGATTGTGAAGATATCAGTACGCTATTTTCAACCACTACTCTCGTTTAGTGCTATTCCAAATCTTTATTTGACGTAAATTGCTAACTTCGATGGGAATTCAATCTTATTTACATCGTCGGTTCTTATTTGGTGGCGATTTTAAAACGAGCCCGGTGGGTGTATTGTTACTGGCTACTGATACAAGATTGTGCGTTAAACAAGATGTATTCCCGAACCTATTCTGAATATGTGCAAAATGAAACTTTGGGCTGTTTTGTGCGTGATACGAACGAATTGTTGGATCGGTCAGTCTCGAATGCGTTGTTATTGCAACTGATTGTTTTTAATCTTGTTGGTGACAGCTGGCAATTCTTTTATATGTTATCTTTTACTTCCTTTGTTAATGAAATAACAATGTTGACCAATTTTCATGAAGGGGGCCGCGGCCAGCAAAGGGCTGCCAAGTGGGGGGAGTTGACCGGCGGTGGGAGGATTCGAACCCGAGACCTTGACGTTCAAACGCCTCGACCTTATCCGTCTGGCCACCCACGGCATTCACTGTTGTCCGGCTTGCTACCACATTTGGACTGCTGGGACCTTATATGGATCCACGACACTCCAAGTTCCAGGACCAAGGTTGATGGTTCCCATTTCCCCGTGTACTGGGTCTCAATGACTATGGCTTATGCTTTTACTAGACCTATACGCAAGTAGGGCATCATAAAAAGGTTGTTGGACGTTACCGCCGCCCTAGACGCCTGCCTGTAGGACGGATTCAGCCAGTAACTGCTGCTTACTGTTGGATATTGATGGTAACCACTTCGTGGCACAAATTGATTGCGATTAGAAATGTAGCATGGAGAGCGTGAACTGGTTTACTCAAATCTTCGACTTGAATTTGAACTGAAATGTTTGTGGTTTGCTAACCACCTGAGTATACGCCCATGCAAAGGTCTTCAGTCCACAGAACTAACTGATTGCAATCCTGGAGGAAACCTGTTTGTGATGAATTATGTGATGTAATGGCGATAGACCTCCAGAGGAAGGTAACATCGAAACAAAGTATCCTTGAGATTCGTCGATTGATATTGTCTAGGCTCGGAAAACACGCTTAAGCTCGTATACAGTGTAGAAACTTGAGACTCCTCGGATAAGCTTAGACTTTAGCCATCCTGACTTGTCAACCCAAACTGATCAAACAACCGAGAGGGATTATTGCTTTGATCATTCCTTGACTTTGCAAGCATTGAACATCTCCGTTCTCGTTCTTTCCTACCTTGCTAATCATGACGCATCTTAGTTTTATTTGAGTCTGGATTGGTCGTTTTACCGATCATGAACTGCAGTATGCAGATATCTAAATCAGGTAGTATCTGGAACCTGATCGAAAATCCAAGTCCCATTTGCACTACTGACAGTGTTGGCGACAAAATGCTCCTAAACCCCATGGTTCATGCGCAGACCGACAGTAGTGTGATATTTCAAAAAGCGCTGACTAGAAACTGTTGGTGCGTCACAGAATTGAATGGGCAACAGTTTCGGTCTACACAGAAGATAGTCATTTGGACGTCCAAATACTCGGCTGTGTTGTGAACAGGATCCGATGTCCTGAATGCAGTTTCAGTTCTCCCACACTCCTAACGAATGAGACCTATTCAACTGGCTTGGTACATAAGTTTACATGATATTTCAATCGACTAAACTAGACCTACTGATTGCTTGAAAAAAGGGCTTTGATCACGTGCACGGGTTTGCGATTGGTCTGTTGATCTGTCAGCTATTCTATCCTTTGTTCCAGTACGCGCACATTTACACATCGCGATTTAATTCGAACGTTAAATTTACACGTGCTTGTCGTTGCGTGGGCACCAAAGCTGCATACAAGGTATAGTATTCTGCTGTCAACAGAGTGCTTAGATGTGCACATATGTGGGTTCTGTATGTGGTCTAATTGTTGTCCATTCATTTCTGCGAAGTACCGTCATGTTTGATCACGCGTTCCTTCTTGCAGCATACCACTATCGGTCTGCGTGGGTGCAGTGAAGTCCAAGAAAATTTTTTCTCTCATCTATGGTGAATTTCTTTACCTTTTACCTAAATAAAACACTGTCAGTAGTAAAAAAGGGGTTATGACTATTTTATCATAGACCAGTGATAGGGACCACATGATACAGACGCTGTTAAGCGATCCAGGATACAAAAGTGAAACCATTTTTTCAACTTCTTTATTAAGGTTTGTGAATTAGACGAGTGTTTCGAGTGTAATCCATTTCTTAGATGTATCCGAGCTCTTCTGCTTATCTGATAGAACAAACGTGGCCAAATGGCTTTTTATACTGCAGCGCACTGGAGATGAATAAGACCGCGTAGTCGCTGCGTCGTGTGGCCTAATTTCAACCACATTCAGTCGCAATAGGCTAATCTGTTACTTTAGAGAATATCGCTTGCGAAGCGGTTCCAAAAGACATGCGAAATCTCGGGTCATGAATAACCCCACATCAGACATGTGGAGAAGAAATAGGGTAGGCTGCTATCATGCAGAAAACCTGTTTGAATTTACTGGTGAATTAGTTGGTTAGTTAACAAGTCCATAGACATCAACTCTCACTTACAATGGTAATAAGTTTCGATTTCTCTACTCAGTTACATTACACTGTAGCTTTGATACTGCAACTGATTTTTAAATCTGACTGTTCTAGATAAATTCGCATGCACCCTGGTGTGTCGTTTCTAATTCTGGTGTCAATCTCTTAGACCGTACCAGGGGTTTGATGTCAGCGACGCATTTGTGCTGCCTAAACCCTCGAAATGTCGACCCATTCTAGGTTACCCTCGTCCACACGCCTCATGAAAATGACTATGAGTGGATTTGGAACGTCAAAGCATCGTGAGTGTTAACCTTGCCCCAACTGCTCGCTTTCTCAAATGGTAGCATTTTGATAACTATGACCCATTTCCAGAATCAGGATGCACTTGCTTTATAATGCATGAAAAATAAGTTAGAACGATTTGCGTTGCCATAGTTGTCGCTGTTATTGTGCATTTGCATATCACTCAAAAAATAAAAGTGAAACTCAATGGTTGTGGTCACCTGCGGCAGTTAGTGCTGCCCGAGGTCTCGCGCATTGAGTTAAACGTTTGGCTACTCACAACAGCATTAGTAATCAGGGTACAAATCCGAAAAAGTTGTAGCAGCAGTCTACTGTACTTCGAATGTGTACCTTTTTCCAACGGGATGAAGTCGAAATTTCCAGGGCGTTAGGTGACATTTTCAAGAAAATGAAAAATCGTGCAGCTAACAGATTTTGGAACTGGGATCAATTGCGATTTATTCAATTTTAGTCAAATGTTTTACAACAAAACGTGATGGGTAATCAGTTTTTCAAGTTTTTGGCCTAAAAGTTATGGGTTCCCCCGTTCGGCGTCATGTAAGCAGTAAAATGACGCGCAGTGATTCATGTATCAGCGGCATGGGTAATAAAAAGACATAAATAGGTGCAGCTTGTGAACCGTTGGCATAATGATCATGGAGATCGTAATCATCGTTCTAGGTGAATTTTCAAAAAAACCATGGCAAACAGTAGCAAGAGAATACTGTCTCGTGGATAAAGTTGGACGGATGCGCTATAATTGATATTACACAAATCCGTGTTACAACAACTCGTACGTCCTCCGGTTCCTTCAATCATCGTGTTCAAAGGCAAACAGGTCGGGATACAAGAACGCGATTCGCTTTTTACAGTGCCGCCGACTAACCATTGTGAAATCTGTGCGACGGTGATGTTGTCCGTGGATGGTAGAAATAACCGGGACGGTGGAATAAAATGAAAATGAGTATTATTGGACAAGATGGTCGTTGTCATGTGTACACGCATTTATGTGGATAACCAAACTGGTCGATCACGCATACACAGTGATGTATATTTTATTTTGCTTTTCTTTTGAGCTCCTTTCACTTGTTCAGTAGAAACTCGTTTGAATTATTATGAACATGAGTGGATAGTAAGTCCATTTCTGAATAACAATGGATCGGTAGACAAATCATCGTGTGAGTATTCTGTGAGATTATTATCCATTCACGGTTCTAATGGTTCAAATGAGATTTCTGTGAGAAATCAATAATTGCGTGCACATGTGTGATGATGTTTGGACGGGGGGGAGGGTATTGGATGAGCAGCAATAATCTTGAGACCAGACGTGTGCTTCCGGAGAACTTCGTTCATCTATCTACAATATACTGCTGACAACAAAACCTCTAATTGCCTTATTTATTTTATAACTATTTTACAATATTTGAAAACTAAAGTCAGGAACACATCTTGGGTGACATAGCATGGTTCATTTCATTGTGTCTTTAGCTAATGCACACTCTAGTCCATATGGCCGTCTCAGAAAAATTCATTCATGTTGCTATGAAACAGTTATTCATTTTTTGATGTTCAAACTTATGATGCAAAGAAAATGTGTTCCCCATTGCGCAGTTATTCAGGAATGGAGCTGAGATCGATTAAAGTCTATCACAGTACAAGTGACGAAAACTAGACGAAGAATGTCTTCTTGCCTTGTACACTCCCGAACGGTTTCGCCGGTGCCGATTGATTCTGATGTTTGAGGCCTTGTTGCGAAGAAATTCACAAATTCTATGATTTTTGTGCATCAAACTGTTGCCACCAATATACTGGTTGCTTGTTGCATCAAATCATTGATCAATGATTGCACAAACGCAGATGTACATGCCAATCTGATTTCATTTTACTTAGTTTGCCTCAGCCCGACCAAACCTGGAGCAATTGGCCTCTTTCATTTTCTAGTTTAACTTGATTAATCAAATCACATGCCAGAAAAATTGCTTTTGCTCCGTGAACAACTTATTGAACTTACGTCTGTTCGGGTCGTAAAAGATATTTCAGCGAATTGAAGAAATAATTTTTTTTACCGAATCAACGCTCAACCGATCAGTCGGAATGCTGGTAGAGTATTGACACATGCTTCCCCTGCTCGCAATACGGCACCCAATCCCGGCATTTTGTCCATTTCCTCTGAATCTGGACGAGGTCTCATTACCACCATAAGAATTGTGAAAGTGTTCTCAGCTGATCTCACGCGGGTTATGCAAGACTATAAATTATAATGCTGTTTGGATGAGACGTTAATCAAGTTTGGAATAAAATATTCTGAGTCGGATATCTATCTGATCACCAAACTCTCAGGGCTGATTCTGAGACGACTATCCTACATCAATAACATATAGAATAGTGCGTCACGTCCTTTCTGTTTGGTTTCGTGTAATGACCAACTATTCACCTGGGAGTTTGCGTTTATCGGGAGAGAACATTGTCGATGGAAGTAAGAAAGAATCGTTATCTCATTTATCACATGGACGTTTCCTGCCGTCACTACGATGCTTCATCTTGACATGACGTGGCGGCTTACATGCCTCCATGACCCAGAAAACTAAACTGGATGATTTATGTTAAGCCAATGACCCAGCCATGGCTGGAAGGTCAACTAGTAGGGGTCTGTTGAAGTAGTTTCGTGTTTCTGCAAGTTGAGGATTGATTTGAAAATGATTAATTAACTCAGGCAGATGAGCTTTCATTTAGTCACTCCTCGCTGCCTTGCTTACAGATATTTGTCAAAATCAGAGGCGTTGTTTGGGAACCCCGGTCTCCTTAGTGGCTAGATTCCCCCAACAGTACCTGTCCAGCATGCCGATAAATAACAGAAATAAAACGAATTCCATACTGCAACGGTCGTCGTGCAGATTAACCAAGAGCGCCTTGCTCGTCCCTTCGAACGGCGTGGTTGATGATAAGTATGCTCGTTCTCAGAGTTCCCGTGATAGATTAACGTCCCACTGCGTTGTGAATCGGACTTCTAAGTCAAAGGCTGTGGTTAGAGTTCCCAAAAACTCTTTCGGCCGTGTGGGAAGCCCCAAAGTATCAACCACAAACACCTTTTATTAAGAACCTTACCAACCTCTGTTCTTTCGATACAGGAACCATGCAAGATGTCACAAAAAATCGCGGCTCGATTAATTCATCTGATGGTATCATCAGTGGAGTTAGCGAAACTCATAGGAGCAGCCTGATAAAGGTAACGGAGTTCTAGAGACCGGTGCGAATTGACGACTACATTAGTTTATAATGAAACTGCTGGGTCCTCATGCGAAAATCAAAGATGGATCAGTTTAGCAAGCTACGAGTTCCAACTGCTCGCCAGTATTATTCTTCACCAATTATCTAATGCCCGTAAAAGATATGTGCAAATAAACCACATCGTGTTTTTGGCTCGAAGGAGTTGTATTGACCAAACCTTCATTTTGTAACATCTTATCTGAAATTGGCATTCGACTCAATCGATCGTGCAGTTCTGTGGAGCTGCATGTCATTGGCGTGCCACAGAGATTCATTTCACTTATCCAATTTCTTCATTCACACAGCCGAGATCGACCTTGTGCCAGCAGCAACCTTTCATACAAGCCCATCCCGAGAAGTATTCCTCAGTGTTGTCCTCTTTTGTCTTTTCTTCTCAACTTTGTCATTGATATAATAATAATAATAATAATAATAATAATAATAATAATAATGGACGTTCCCCTATTTTCTCATGCGACCAGTGGCACTGATGTGTGTACGGTCAGGAAACTGTCTAACTTAGAATATGCGGAGGATGTTGAACAAATGAGTGAAGACCAAAGGAAGTTTCATGCTTTCCTCGATCATCTTAACTGTGCTGTGACTATGTTTGACGTACGTTTTGTACACTTGAATTGCAAAATGCTGTCGAGGGAATCGATTGCTTCACTGCCCAATTTTTTTCTTACAAGGGAAGAATCTGGCGGGCAGGTAGATTTAATTGCTTGGGTAGTTGTGTCTCACCAAGTGGTCGTATATAAGATGACATTTTCCCCCTTCATACACAAAGTTTGGTTGACGTTCACAAAATTGAAGCATTTGTGGCGTCGATGTGACATCTGGTCATCTTCCGTTGGTTGAGTATGCATAGCAGTAGGGAGGTCAGTGGTCTTTTAGGGCAGACTTTCTTGAAGCAGCTTTCAAGCGACCGGTTGAGTCATTCGAATGAAAACTGTCACGAGAATGGTTACCTTCGGTAATAAAACGGTAGTTCGTTATGAATTCTAGCGACATTACAGTTTTAATAGGTTAGTGCAATCATGTAACTCATCAGAGGGCGCACAATCCTTTTTTTCGATTCACTTCGTGAGTCATTTGGGCAAATAAAGTGTAACGTGATGCATCCAGTCCGTTCACTTACCATACACGTACCACAATTGCCTGTCACGTCTTCATTGTCGGCGAGAAATGGAATCGCACAACCGGTACATGAGTAACACTTCAGTGCATTGCCTAATAATCGAATAAATGAAGAAATTTGGAAAGTCATTAACTATGCATTTGATGGGAAATTTTTATATCGGATTGGAACAGTTTTTACTCGTCTGGATAGTGACACAGATATGCTAATACATAAGTATACTATGAACAATGACGTGTAAAACAGTGTATTCGGAGAATTAGTTTCTTTGTGGCTAAAACATACTTACACTAGCCTTGATCTTGTCGTCCTGATACACTTCGCTTGGAGGTTTTCGACCACCGATGTCCATGTAGTATCGCTCGGGTTGAGTGGAATGACCGGGTGAGTAATGAAGATGTGAGGTGAGTATAAGCCGCCGGTCCTCGGAATACCTTATCTCAGCGTATGAAAGTTAGTAGACTAAGTTGGTTGGACCACGTGTTGCGTATGGCGAACAATCGTCTACTATGTCGTGTCCTATTTTACGTTCCTCTCACGGAATGGAAAAAGCCGTATGTGGGTAAGCAGATGACGTGGCAACGTGGAATGGGAAAATGCACCTTGAACTTAGGTAAAGTAGATGTCTCACGTCTTGTTAGTTAGCGTTCGGAAGACCCGTCACCGTGAACAGTGGTGATCGTGTTGTCATTTTCTATCGAATCAGAATGATTGAAAACGTGCGGTTGTACAGCCCCATAGGTTGACTACAGTGGCATTTTAATCTTTTTCCACCTGTGTAGGTCTACTACCTGTTCCCCTTGGATATTCACTTCTTATAAGAACGTAACTCTGGGGTAAAGGCAGCGATCAGTGAGGCCTCTCTCACTATTTAACGCTGATCGATGGTGATGGTGATGACCTGAATATCCAAAAATCAGGTCAATTTTTATTATTTCAGATGCGTTCTATCCTGCAAGAGCTATAGATGGGATTAGAGCTTAATTTTACCTCTTAATTTTATGCGATCAACTTCTTCGAGAGAATAAGTTGGCTTCTTGGATGTCTCTACAGTGCGGTCAGCACACTGTAAAATTCAGTTGATGCACCAGTCGAATACTGCGAAAAACGGCCGAGGACCTAAAGGATCCATATTCTCCTTAATATTTTGCTGATCTGTTTCTGTATTTGACCACCAAGGCGAGATTTCCAGTCTGAAGAGGGTGACGGTAACAGGCTCCTCCTTGTTAATTCCGTCTCCGGTCGACGGAGAACATGGCCGAACCATTGAAGGCGGCGATCTCTTTCGAGAAACGACGGAAGCCATTTGACGTTCATGCAACGCTGGCGCACAGCGGCTGAGGAGGTTTGATCGTACCGCTTGATTTTTGTTATATAACGGAGACACTAATGTCCAAAACTTTCTATCCGTTTTGTATCATTTGCTGTCAACAGCCAAGCTTCACAGTCATAAAGACTGGGCAGATGGCTGCTCGGTAAATACGAAGCTTTGTACGATAGCTTTTTTCTTAGGGAGATCACACTGCTTTGCGGAAATATAGGAAAGCTTTCTTGGCGCGGTCTACATAAAGCTTGACTTGGTCTCCGGCCTGGCCTTTTGGTTGAATAATAGAACACATGAGATCATGGCGCCGTGAACTCGACTGTTCATTGCAGTCGCTAGACCATAAGGCCCCGAACAGTCTTCTGGCCTACTTTGATACATCTAGTAGGATGTGCTTGTCTTGGGGAATTGAATAAATCGGCTACCGGAGCTTCAAAGGTGTGATTCGAATAGGCAAGAAAAGTCGATCCCGTAGTCGTAGGAAGTGCGCATAGAGATGTATTGGCCGCCTGTATCCAGAAGAGTTCTAACGTTTCAACAAGCTTTGTGCATGCGGGATCTTGTGTTTAGGTTCACCTTTGCAATTCTTACCTGGGTCATCCCTGCCTCTAGGGAAGCACAAAGTGTGTCTCTTACCGGGGTCGCTGAGAGATAAAATCCCTGAGGATACATTGGTCTAATGTACGAAATGATGACCCCAGCGCGACCAGGTTTTTGTTCGAGGTGACACCTTCAGCCCGTGTACAACTAAGTGTGACCCGGCAGGTCACACGGTGTTGCGAGCCGGTGATCGACCAAGCGGTTTATACGCCTTTTGGTGGTAGTCCACCAATGAGAGACGCCCAACGCGTCCGAGGTGATCTTGGCACATGGTTTCTGGTGGCTCACTAACATCCCATCCGTCATTTGGAAGAACTAACTGCAACCCAGAGGTCCATGCAATCTTGTTAGTTGCATGGATTACCTCGGTATCCGTTTATTCTACACGTATCTACCGTACGCTCGGGAGTATGTCTTTGCGTACTGGGCACTATCTCACCAAGATTTTCTATTGGTTACCATCAACCTGGTTTAGCTTGCCTGTAGAGCAGTTCTTCGGGATGTGAGCGCTGATGCAGAACCCGGCATCCTGGAGTCACAAGTGAGAGTTGGGTGGCTGAGAGAGATCAGAGAAGTCTAGGATATCCGAAGGGGCACGACAGCCTACCAGATCAGAGGTGCTACTACTCTTAGTTATCCATGCACGCCTTTTGAAGTCAGTCTGACAGATCACATTTCCCACCGGAAAAATATAGTAGTAGATGAATGTAAACGGGAGTAGACTAGCAGAATGGCAGTACTATTTAGGGCAGCAGGCTGATTGTAGCGCTTCTGCCGTCAACAAGGTACAGTAATCCGCCAGGTTAGTAAAGCCCTTGTTCTGTTCAACGTTCCCATTCATTTTTGGTTATCTGCCATTCGAAATTATTTTGGATGTGCGCAGTCACATTCGTTTAAATCGCCTTTATCCACAAGTAATGAAAACATTGAAACAATATTACCAGACTGTACAGACGCGTCTCAGTTTCTATCCCGCAAGCACTATATCATCTCAGCATTGAGGTAGGTTAGACTAGCATATGATGAACTCAGCTACCTAATGGTTTCTTTTTTAAAGCACATCACTCGCTGAACTAGGACCTAGTTTGTATTATTGATTTCGGCCGATAGGCATTTTAATGAATGGCAGTGGACAAGAATGAAGCGAAATTTCATATTAAATTGTTGGTTACTAAGCCTAACTCCATTTACTTCCAGTCTGCTTATTCGTATTCTCGCAGGCCGTTAAAGATTATTACTAAAAAGAAGTTCACCGCTGTTCGGTTAGTTAAACACGCACTTGCTGTGGGAGGAACCGAGGCGAGATGGACAACAAAACCATGGGACTGACACGCATAACGCCCAGTAAAAAAGGTAAAGTTCAACAAGCCGTTCAGTGCCTGCTCGGTAACCTAATGGCTAAGACGTTCGTCCCGGGTTCGTATCCCAGTTCGGACACGGTAGATATGCATTGCTGATGATTCCTAACAAGGATGAAACAGCTGTACAGTGCTTCCATGGTTTTTAATAGTGAGTTGAGCAATGATATCACATGGTGAATTATTTCATGAAATTTATCGAACATTTGCTCATCCAAGCAATTTGCCTAAGTTACTGAAGTAGCTGACTAAGTTGTGTGCAATTATCGTTCGATAACTTCCTTTTGTGCTTTAGTAGAATTAGTAATTGAACGTTTTCTGACGCGTAAACACTCATTCTATACCTTTTCAATACGTGTGATTCCAAAGTGCTTTTTGTGTGACTGCAGCACCTGGTGTAATTGCTAGCTACACCTTGGTCCCCCTCTGGGATTGAAATTTGTGGTTTCGAATCTGCTCACCGTCCGTCATTTTTCGGTTCGGCACTGTCTGAACGGTCCCCACTATCTTCTAGAAATACTGCACACTTCTTATGTAATAAAAGGAATTATCATTAGTATTGCTATTATCATCATCAGTACTATCATTATTGCTACTATCCATATCTTGGCAAAGAGCAGACCGTTTCTGTCAGCAAATACTAAACGTAGCAAGGCGGAATCACTGGGTAACAGTCAACATAAGAGGCCCAAATTATGACTGGACAGTTGGTAACCAGTAACAATCAGTTCATCATAAGCCATTCAAGTCGTATGCCATCAAGTTAATCTGTCGCCAGTTAGCAGACAGAACATAGATCGGACAACTGGAGCAAGGGACGTGCCGTTGCGATTGAACAATCTCGGTCGCGCAGTATAGGAATTTGACAAACAATAGTCTGCGACCATTTCAACTTATTTGGGAGCATACTGGGTTCGCACACCTATCCATAAGTTCACTCAACGTACAATTAGCGCTCTGTTGAATAGATAGCGCATTGCCCCTAACAAGTTTTGTCTGTTTACTCAAAATAAACAGGGATGAACATTTGACACCTGTATGTATTCACTATCGCCGGAATGTCTGTTCATGTGCAAGTACTCGATATAATTTCCGATCATTGTTACTCGACTGAAACCATTTCGATGCGCATTGGAAGGATGATATTCCAGTGCCCATATGACGTTGCATGAAAGGAAGCAAAATGAAGTGAAAGAAGGGGACATTTCAGTTTGTGACTGGTTTATCAAAAAATAATATCTAAGGTGTACAAAGCTTTGTGCTGTCCAATTATTTTGTGTTTATGACAAATACTCTTTCTGGATTACTCGAATTCTAATTTCAACTAATCAGTTGACGTTGTTGTCTGTTCACTAATCCATCTTAGTAAATGTTGCATTTGTTTAACAGAAACGAAAAGTCCCATCAGTGTGACGTGGCTATCTTGATTGGCAACCCATGGAAATGATGTTTGTTGAGTTGAATTTCGGCAAGCTACAACAACTACAACTTGCAGAATGAATAGAAAGTACATTTACTGACCTCGTTACGTACCAAGTGATTCGGCATCTGGAAGCTAGTCTGAGGAATCTACGAACAGATTATCCTCGATAGGGCTTAATTGAACACGTTAAACATACCCAAGGCATGTTTCATGGTCTCTGCATTCGAAATTTTCATGCGTTTGACAAAAGAAAATGATGAGCTTTTCTTGGATAAACTTTCATATGACACAGCTTATTATTATTTGATCACCAATCACCAATCAAACTCACGACAAATGCTAATAGAGTGTTGCTTGGCAAAATGTTTGATCGAATAGATTGGTTTGGTTTCAGAATGAGTGGAAACTAGCCCGTGGTTTGGTCACTTTATAGCTTAAGTAAACAGGGTTCAAATGATTGGTAAATAATTCGTCATCAAGATCATTGTTTCATCCTGGTCGATAGAAATCACGATGGGTGCATGCGAACAGCGCCGTTGTTGGGCACAAAAATCATTATTAGGTAGCTAGGACCCGAATATATTTGTTATTCAAGTTGTCCGAGTTCGCTCCTGATCCCTAGTTAAACATGTGATTTAGAGTTCTCCTATTATAGGGTTTCAACTCGGTCACATATGATTATTCTGAAGTTGTCAACTTGTGAACGAAACAGATGCGCCGTAATTTTATGCTTTCCATTATCCATGTGTGCATTATAATCACAGGGTAAATGATAACGTACTTGCGACAACTCTCAGATTGCGACTTAAGTATAGTACCAAAAGATCAAACCCTTGGTCACAGGTATAAGAGATGAGACTTACTTTCCCATAAATAACAGGAGACTATAGTAAGAACAATAACCACTGGAAATCTCATCGTTTGTCTTGCTGGAATTTTCGCCACGTGCGAATATGATGTGCATCACAAGCACGCTTATATACTGCGATCGGGCGGTGACCCCGGTTACAAGTACATACAATGTTCCGAGCTTAGAAGCACACATCTTTAGAGATACAAGTAAACCCAAAATGAACAGCATCAATAATAACAACAAGAACAAGCACAATGACAAGACCAACTGCTACTATTAAAACTACATGGTTGGACTAAAAGGCGCATACTACGAGCGCGATTTGCTTTATTGCCGCGGTTGACCGATCAGCTGTACTCCTTAAAAGTGCCAGCTATCTTCAATGGACGTGTATGTGTATGTTTGTGAGTGTGTTTTCACACGTTTCTCTTCTTCCAGGAAAGCTGCTCACTGAATGATCCGGAATCTTCATCGCGAGTGCAGTTCGGGTAAGCCGTCAATTGAAATGGCTTCAAATTATGTGCGTCTTAGATGACCACCTCCACTCAAGAAGACAGAAAGTTAAGCAACTGTTCCAAGTACAACCGCGTTTGGATTGGTGTTCATCTCTACTGAAGATCCGTTGTTTACAGATACCTCACTATTGTTTAGGAGAAATGCACACCGAATGTACTCAGTTATAAACGTGACCTGAGTGTGTGCAGTCAACTGAAACTTGTGCAGACAGTAAAAGCCGATCTCTTCTCGGAAAGTGAATGCCTCATGTCTTACAATTTGGTCATCTCTAATTTAAAATTATTCATATCGTTCGATTCTGGTTCCTTTTAAAGTGAACGTTGCGACAAACGTTTGATATCCTTATAAAACATTTGTCGTTTGGATTCGAGCAACTGGTAAAACGTGAGACCAGAATGGGGTTGATGAAAGCGGGGCATTAACCAATCGTTCGTTAGGTGATCTATGACCTCAAAGACTAATTCCGATCACCAAGTCTGTTTGTCTTTAAAATTCATTTTATCAGTTTTCAAGTAGGAGAGTTGGTACTGTTTGGGATCAGAAACCAATCAAGTAACGAATTCGTCTGAATGGTCGGTGGGTTAAAAATGTCTGAAGGACGATTTGGGAAATGACTCTTGACAGAGGGTAGCTCCCAGCATATATTTTGCCATTTGCACGCTTATTATTCGTACTGGACATAAACTCAAATCAAGATCACCAGAAGTCTAATCTACGTCCCCTGCACTTTTCCTAAGCAGACGTGAAACAATCACCACCAGTTGGGGACAACTTTTTTTAAACCGCACTAAACGAGCTCGGAAGAGGATAATTCGTTGAATTCGTATGTTTATCCCATTTTTATGCCTTTACCTGGGAATTTTTGGTCAATAACATACCCTACTTTTGGAGTCCCAAACGCGCTTAGTCCCGATTTCGCTAATCGGGCAGGCTCTGAAACGGTTGGGTTGAACTTCAGCACATGAGTTGCATCTATCCGTCACTGGATTTGCAACGGTCTTACCTGTTCGGTTGTAGCTAAACACGCATCCCTGATAGCTGCACAGCAACTCGCAGGTAGCAATACAACCAACGGTGCACATCATTAAGCCCAGTAAAGTAAAGTTCAAACAACCGTTCAGTGCCTGCCCAGGTACGTATATGGCTAAAGCGTTCGTCCGCTTCAGAATCCCAGTTCGGCACGCAGAATCACGTTGCACTGCTGATGATTCCTAACAAGGATGAAAACAGCTGTACAGTGCTTCCATGGTTTTCTAATGTAGTTGAGTGACATGAATATCACATGGTGAATTATTTCATGTAAACATTCAGTTCTCCTACTACTACAAATATACCCACTTTTCTTCAGGAGAGCCAGGGGGCGGGCAATTTCTGCCGACTACCGTAATTTTATTCGGAACCCTCTCCAAATGAGACAAAAACTGAGAAGAAAGAAATAATAAAATGTAGACTTGGCATTTAACTTTTCGGTCCTGAACCGACATCTAATCGAACGGGCTTCATATGGCTCCCTAAGGACCGTGGTGATTGAAGAATCTGAGGAAACGTTGGAACGAACTTTTTTTTTTACACAAACTGGAGTAACCGTTGCTGGTCTGTTTCTATCGTGGAATCATCTTACTTGTGTCAACGTTGGCGTAGTTTTCAACACATGTGGGCAGCCATTCATGTGATCGATGGGGCCCCATTCCTCGTGTTATCTCTGATGGCGGTTGAATCAGAGTTGCATTGGTTAATCCACATGACTAATTTTATCTAGGGAAGTTAATATCAAGTTTCATTTACATCCGTTTGTGAAATCTCCGCACAAGTTTGCTAGAATAAACTTATCGTGATAATGTTGAAATTATATTGGGGGAAAAGGTATTTTTCCAGTTTTCCGATAATCTCTAATCCAGGATCACGAATAGTATGGAAGATTTACTTTTTAGGGCGCACGCTGTTGGTTTAATGGTTTATGTTTGTGTAGCGTGGTGCGTGCGAAACATTGGAATGACTTGAACTGGTCAAACAACAGAATTCCTCAGATCAAATATGAAGACTGGTAAACACAACGCTGTTTTGGAGAGCTGCATCAATCGGATAAAACTCTGTGTCAGATTTCAACGGAACAAATCGTCCGCCGACTGATCTGGTTGAACAATTGTATTCTCAATCCGTCTCACATTATTTCGATGAGCCGTGTCACTATTTCCTGCTATTTCAACTTTACGGTATAAGTGCATAACGCATCGTTAGAGTAAACTTGAAACAGCCTAACTAATTGGAATAATGTCAGATTCAAATTTCGAATATATCATTGATAGTTGATGCAAGCAAAATCGGTTTTGAGAGGTATGCATTTAGTCTTCACTGTCGTTAGTTAACTGGGATATTAAAAATCAAATGTATTTTCTCGACGAAATCAAACACAAAAATGTGGATGGGAACAGAAAAAGAGAAACCAAATCAAATGACCCTTCTATGTATCCGGATGAGGTTGAATGTTCACGAGGAACATGCAGCACGTGCATGGGTGAGACAGACATGCATTGATCTGCTCGCATGCTACGTGAGACGGTACACAAAAACAGCGTAATAAAGGAGAATAAATGTGCTTAAATACCAACGGTGTGTAGTTCAATAAAAATCGAGCCTAAGTCACCTACTTTGGGTGAGCGATTGACGTGTAGACTAGACAACATCAAGTCAGACTATTTCCCCGTGCAGGACCGAATAAGTTGTAGAATAAGAACGAGCATGAGAAAAGGCTGTTTAATTGGAATGGTTAGTATTTGATGGGAAACCAGTAGCAACTGCGTCGCAAATATATCCACTAATAATAGTGATTACTTATGCAAAATGCTATTGCTTCTAGGGATTTAATAGTTGGGGTAAAGCTTCTTTCGTTTCAAACTGGAGATGACTAGGAGTGAACAGTAAAACGAGCACGATTCCAAGTGACAATTTGGTGAACAAATATATTCCGTACCCATTTGGCTTGTCTATATCTAAATAACGAATGAGAGAGCATGCATATTTTATGGAATTTTAATTCAACTAATTTGGTCCGAAAAAGAATGCCGGTTCGAACTAAATGAAAGCTGTGGGCGGAAGAATCATTTTGAATGCATTCCGTACAAACTTGTTGAGGGGGAATCTTGTTGGAACAAAGGGAGTACCGAAAGCCGGCCTAAACAATTGAACAGTCGGTGAGAAGAGATGAAAGAACGAAGACTGGTAGCTGAATTGGTTCAAAATTTCGCGCGGATTGTTGCCGCTTCCATTATCTTTTGGTGAACAGCGGAAACCAACCTTGTCCGCACACCTGGAATGGATGGAACTCAGAAATAGGGTTGATATGACCTGTTGACAAAATGCTGAGTTGATTAGGGCTAGTGATTTTTTATTTACACCGGAAATAAGTAAATTGAGTAAGTAGTGCGCTCCGAGGCAAAACTATTGCAGTATTGTTAGATAAACTGCATCTTAAAGAATCGTTTACAAATACAGAATTGACTGCTTTCAGGCTACATCGCTGCTTCCACAACTGCACACCATTGCTCCTTATTCATAGCTAGGTAGAATCCACGAACATGTCATCTGTATTCTAATAACTTCAACTCTTCGGTGAAGTTCCTAGTGAGAAAAACTCATTATGCCTCCATCTGAGCCGGTAGATCCTTCCTGATTGTTCTTCCGCCATCTGAGTCTCTAACAGTTGAATCTGATCTGGAAACGTTATGTTCTCCCTAGGGAATGGTAACCAGTTGTTCACATAACATTCCGGAAACAGTCTAACCACATGGTTAAAAACAAAGCATTGGTAAGCAGGTGACTTATACTCTCATTCATCAGCCGATCCCAGTTGACAACGCAATCAGCTTCCTTGGACGCCAGGTTGTAGAACAGCACTTATTTGTAACTGAATTTAGCAAATTGCAATTATTCACACACGCACACACACACACAACGGATGATAGACTTGTAGGTGGTGGGCGAACTTCGACCTAACTCTGTGGTACGCAGACATCAAAGTAGTGCAAACTTCCAGTGACAGATGTCGGAGCTTCATCACTTAGTGTTGATGTTTGATAAACCGATGGGAGCAAGCCAGGACAGTTTGGCTAGATTGATTTTTGTTTGCAACTGTTGTTCCGTGGTTCGCATTTCAATTCGAGCGAGATGGAAGATTTCCAATAGGGTAAATGAATCAACAGCACAATGTCTTCATGGTTTGTGAATGCTGGATTGCGCGTTGATATAGTATGTTGAGTCACTGGAAGTTTCGAGAGTTGATGCCACACCCGATCCATGCAGTCTGCGGCGGACGCATTGGTGTGGCATAACCACACCCACTCCGCGCACACAAGCACAGCCTGGTAATGACGGAACTGTCACAGCGCCTGAAGCATTCTCCCACCCAAATGTCTGTTGAGTCAGAATAGGTTTCGTATTACTTTCGCACCACTCACGTTAAATATGGCTGTTTAACGATTTTCACTGGCAGTTGATGCGTGACTTATGAGATGCAGTCGTTAGCCGAAAGACAGATTTGAGTAAATGATCGAGCATGGAAGAATCAGTGTGCGACTGATCATGATTAACGAAAGTGAATCGCAGATAGAATATTCTGTGTGCGTGCACGTGTCTGTGTAAGTATTTGCCATCCGTTTACAGATGTTTGTGTGTGTCTGAGTATGTGAATGTGTGAACACCGCACACCATTGTAGACTAGATAGAATATGGCATTTTTACTTCGTATTTCTTGACAAAATATGGCAGTTCGACACTTTGTTCGAGAAGGACACACAAGGGACCAGATCAAATCATCGATGAGGTACGTCAACACCGACAATTACATTGATATAAATATCGAATCGCGAATGTGTATCATTGTCTTTCGAAGCTTTGTGTTCACGAGATCCCTTACTGGGCAATGATCATTTTCGCAGCAGTTGGTCTATTTGTTTTGGGTTTGTCTTCAGGTGAGCATTTCTCCTGTGTGCATTTATAAGGAACCAGTTTGGGAATTTCTGTTCTGTAGTAGATGGACACTGGATAGTTGGTAACTCGGTGTTGTGATGGTTGGTAAATGCAATTGCCTCGAGGACAATGTGCAATCGGCTTGTGCGCACTCGAGATCACTTCGTCTCACTCTGCCGAAAACCTGTTCCATTTAAAGCGCAGTTCAATTTTTCACACTACATGCTAATGATATTTGTACAGCTAATTCATAATTGAATTCCAGATTGGAAAAATTGTGACCGCCGTCGTGATTTCACGTGCGCACTTTCTTCATAATAGATGGCTGTTTCTAGTGCCCAATCCGAATGTAGATTTGTCACGGTTTGAGAACAATCGATGTGATGTGAATGTAACTCAATAATTGCGGAATCCCTCAGAGTATGACATGTATAGTTTTATTTTTATAATTCATGAGTACGTTTCACGCATAGATGACAAACTCGAGTTTCCCTCTCATTAGGACACAACAGTGGGACATGTCCACCACCTCACCCAGGGTTTGAGTCCCAACCCTTCATCTGGAGGTTGTATGTGTTGCCAATACTTCATCAGGCTATCCCGATCCGTCGAGTTACGTCTCTTCGCCTATCATGTTCAATGGCAGCCATGAATGATAAACAGCTTCTGACGGAGACATTGGATATGTCTAGTACTGACAGTCGAATGTCTGTCGGTTTTGTGATGACAGACTCTTTATCCACTTGTCCACTGTCGGTAAACTAGCGATTTCGAGAGCAATTTCCCAATACCGTCGAATTTCGGTAAGATGGTGATCAAACCCATAGGTACGAATCACTGATTTCAACCGGGTTTGGACGCACACACGGCCACCGCGGATAGTTTCAACAAGAAACGTATTCTCCTTTTCCTATTCACGCACTCCATTCCCACCCGTAACTAGCCAGCACGAAATTCTCCATTCATTATTTGGCACACGTCAATTCAATACGAGCGGGTTAGCTGACCATGTGAATTCGTACTAAGGCGGATTTTTGAGCTCTTCCTCAACACACCACAAAGGCGTCGACGTCGACGTCGTCGTCGTTGTTGTTATTTTTGTTGTGGTTATTTTTGTTTCTTCATCCTCTATTCCTTACTATGTGTCGATTCAATTTGCAGCGGATGCATTGAAATGTTACGTGTGTTCAGAGTGCCCAATTCCGTTCAAAGCGACTAACATGACTATCGCGTATAATTGTAGTTATTGTTCTGTAAGTTGGTGCTCGCCATTTGTTATCTTTTTACTCGTTGATTTCGTCTTTCCATTTGGTCTACCCTAAATGGTTATTTTATGGGGAATTTGTGACCTCGATTTGAGCCAACGAGACAGATGCAGTGCAACACGCGAATCTCATTTGTTTACCAGTGATGCTAAAACATTGCATACGCCTAGCAAAAAAACGTTTGAATCAAATATCAACAGGTCGGACAGTGAAAGTGGAACGTGCTAGACGAATCGTCGGTCTTTAGGAAAATCGAAATATTTCGAGCCAAATGAATCATTATTTTCCGAAATAACAATGTAACGGTTTTTTGCCACAGGTGCGTGTGGCTGAGTTTAATATGCTCGAATGAATAGCTTTCGAACCATGCTTATCACATACAAATCTCAAATTGTCCGATCAATCTTCCACTCGAGAAGTACCAGATTCGAGTTTCGTTCTTACTAGAGATCGCCGGCGGTACACATCCCTCGTCGGACCCAGAGTTTAAACGCGAGCTCAAAATGGTAGAGATAACGAAGTGTATCTGACTATTCTTTTATAACAACACAAGCAGTCAGTCCTACGGAACGATACACATGACGAGTTGCAAACACACTAGACGAAACGCGGTCGCATCCGTCCACGAGTCACGTGTATGTGAGAACGGTCAAATATTTCATACAATATATGTTAGTAGTAGGAGACTGAATGTTTTCATGAAATAATTCACCATGTAATATCATCACTCATCTCAGCATAAAGAAACCATGGAAGCACTGGTTTCTTTATGGTGAGTTGAGCGATGATATCGCACGGTAAATTATTCCATACAATAGTTCATACGTACACGTGTGTGTATATATGCGAGTGTGCAATTGTGTGGCCGCCGACTCAAGTGGAAACAGCGTGCAAGTGGATGAGGAGTAGAACGCTTGTACTCCGACCAAACGTGGCAGAATTAACTCCACATAAGCGTGCATGAGTTGATTACCCATATAAGGCAGATAGACAATGGTGATCAAGTATGGATCTCACAGATCACTTTGAGGTCAGAAGTTTTAAGGAACGGAAATCCGTGTGAGAGAATGTGATGTCCAAGAGAGCGGATATTCTAATTAGTAAAGAATGGTAGAAGAGCAAATTCTAACAAAATTTGTTTGTTATGGCCGGCGGTGGATGAGGTCCTGACGTTTGGATGTGAAGGTTGCCGGTTCGAATCCTGCCATTGCCGGCCAACTTCCTCACTTGACAGCCCTCTGTTGACCGCGGCTCCCTTTCTGAAAAATGATGTACAGTGTTATTTCATTAATAGGGGAAGTAAAAGATGAACAAAAAATCAGGTTAGTCAAAATGAATAGCAAGCACACGGGATGGAGAAGTGGCGATGCCCGGGAAGCTGACATCTAACACGTTGAGTTTGTCTCACCATGCACAGAGAGTGTGAGATGATGGACCTTATTAATTAGCCTAAGAACGACGCATTCGTGAAAGATGAGTCAGTTTGAATAGGTTATCGTTCATATCAAACAGATAACGGGAACGGCCCACGAAACATTTTCATTTCCCGCTAATTGGTCATCAATTTCAAGAGAGGTGCCAGTTCAGAAAAGCATTTATAACCACAAAATGACTTCGACAGTAGTACCTCGACTAGGTTCGATGATTCATACATCGTATCAATCTTATATTCCCTTTGTCACTCAGACTGGACAGATGTATTTTAAAGGTGCATTCAAAATCGAATCTCGCGGTTGTTCTACAGAGTGTAGTAAAGAGGATGCGGTTTCGAAATGGTTCTGGATGAAGATACGTTGTTGTCGTGAGGATTTGTGCAACAGCTCGACGAATTATGTCATGAACCCGATCACGGTGATCACTCTGCTCACATGGGTTCTGTTCAGTATGGGCTCTTGATGTGTCAGATATCGAGAATTGTTGATTTCAACTAATGTTCACAAATTGTTGCAATAACTATATTGTGTGAACAAGATCTATGTTTTAATAAATGAGTTTGAAATACGTTGTTTTGATTTTGATATAAATCCGCATCGAACTCAAATCCGATAGGGGATAGTGACAAGGCGAGAAGTTTGTTTAGGTGAAAAGCATTGACGATAAACGTTAGTGAATGACGAAATGGAATTGTGATTTTTGATGTGAGAATTCTCATTCATCCCAATTAGAAGCAGATCATATATCATTAAAATCTCGGTTGAATCGTTAGTGACGTAAATTGATGGTAATTTCATTTAAGAGTCACGCGGTAATTCGTCGGGGATTTTAGTCGATCGGATAAGGCCAACAGAACAATACCATGTACGCTTTCCGGAGGAGCGGTAAGAACCGTGAAACCGATCTTGTGCTTCTGGGAAAATTTTGTTCATCCACCCGTATGCACAGTATACTACTGAGACAAAAACAGATCATATATCCACAAAAGGGATCAACCTAAATCAGCCCCAGTAGATTGAAGGTTGAAAAAACTAATCATTCCCTCTATACCATCCAATGGTCAAAATTTGCTACCCGAATTAGGCGAAATCTTGAGTGTTCACTATATCATGGCTGTTCAACTGGTGAATTGAAGATTTTACACAACCAGGGACATGGATCTCAGCAATCTTTTGACGAGTCTGCCCGACCTAAACATTTCTCATATGTGGAGGTTTGGATACATGCAAGGGCCGAATGGATCGATGCCTAATTCAACGAATAGGGAAGAATTTGTACAACAGGTTGATCAACTAGACAAATCATCGTTCGTCCGAACCGGAAATCCTGCCTCGTTGATTGCAAATCATGTTTGGAAGTTTGGTCTCTAGGGTGACCAAAATGATAGAGTTAAAATACTGTGCAGTGATGAAACTGATCGCGAATAAAGAACTGAGGTGCACAAACAATGTCTTGCAAGACAACTGATACGTCCCACCGCTTGTGAGAAAATCATTCAATGTGCATGCATAACGGGAATCAGAATCAGAAAAGTTAAGTAGAAAACGGTCTGAATGTGAATCTCGTACAGATCACGCACTTCGCAAGCAATAAGGAAGGTCCTTGGTGACATTAGTGTTTACAATTTACTCCTGATGAATAATACGCCAAAATGCGGCCTGACAAGATCCAGTCGGGTTCCAAGACCAAAATAACTATGTCTACAAAATTGGTTGCAAGGAATGTCTAGCAGAATATATTGGGCGAATTAGTGGGCGAGTGAAGACACGAATAGAGGAACACGAAATATCTTTGGCCAAGACAACCTCAGCAAAACTTGGACTTGTTTTAACGATCGCTGTACATGCCAGAGCAGAGAGCCATTATGTAGATTGTAAAACCACTGGAATACTTCGACTTGCATTCGGAACCTGCGCTGAACATAAGTCTGCTGAGACTATAGCGATAAGCACCCACTTCACATGCGTCAATGGGAACGAAGAGGCAGAGCCTTCGGAGATGAGGACAGCCCTAACATCACTGAGGAATAAAGATTCCAAAGGTGACAACGGTAGTCTACGTCATTACCGTCGCGCAACGAGACGTGGGAAGCAGCTAGCTATCCGCGTGTCACGCAATCCAATCTAAGCATCCACACGAATCTTGGTGATCTTCTTGCATTTTTCTTCAGACAAATCCTTTTCGGGTGTGAGCATCCAGGACCTTGCGGCTGAAGTTGCTCAACTACAAAGGCTGTTCTCCAACACTAGTTGGACGATATGCAGACATTGATCCAACAAATCGGTTGGTGGTCAGGTGAGTTTGTTTCGTTTTGTTTCCAGGCGGATGTCGAATATCGTAGGTACAAGCAGCCAACGATATTGTGCTAGTTCATTTGCCTTTTTCCATTTCATTTATCGTTTGCTTTCTTTATTAATCAAACTTTTGTATACATCGTTCCCAAGAGCCAATTCGCGACCAACAGAGTGCTCCCATGAGGGGAAGTTGACCGGTGGATGGAACCTGTGATTCTTAAATCGTGATGTCTTGATGTTCACCGTCTCACCGCCGCCGGTAAAAAGGGGGTAGGGGTCAGCGCTCATGAATCCAGCGCTGGAGTACCCGACTGATAAAGAAAATAACTAAACACTATTCAGATGTTCACATCGTTTAGCGAGCTTCAAAAATATACTAATGTCGTTTTATTTCATGATAGAGAATGCCTTGCCACTAAGGAAGAACTTCTGTATAATGTACATTCCCATGATTATCAGCGGCCACCAGGATTCGTTGTGCACATAATTTGGTGGTTTTCTGTTGGGTAGTAGAAAATTTCTTTCGTTATTCATCACGATGACTCCTTGGGGCAGTTTTTGTCCCCATTTGTATTTCTATCGGTATTGGCAATTAATTATAATGGTCGACCGCATTTTCATGTTCACTCATCAGTTCATCATTAGGTAGAATCACTCAATCAGAATTTCACAAATCATTGAAAAGTAATCATATTTTGCTGGGACTGATCAATCGCTGTATCCAAAAGAAATCGTTGGACTAGGCAGTCCAGACTGACCACATCTCACATGACCTTGCATTGTGCTATTTTGTAGACGCTAGTTTGTAAGAGTACTATTGTTTGTGTGCCGGAGCTGGGTTGAACAACATGACAAGAAATTGCCCAAATGCCCCGTAAATTCGTCGGCAGTTTGCAGTGGGGCTGTTGACAAAATGTTACAAGCAATAAATTGAATTGGAGCGTACAAGTCCGCGAACCTCTTCCCTACACGTGTGTCCGTTGCTGAAATATCAAGGCAGGATATACAAGCAAATTAGTCTGCCCCACACTTTACAATTGGTATATATGTATATAAATATGCATGTAAACATGCATTTGGCATCAGAATGCATGAATCATAAGAATTCGTTTTCATGCTTCACCAGTCCTTCTTCTTTAGGATAAATATGCAGTTCATATATAGATTTTTATATGTTTATACTAGTTGCAGCGTGTTCATCCTCTTTAATGTAAACGGATCTTGCAGTCATTGTGATCATGTCACCAAACGAGCAGGCAGGTGAAATTACACGCTTGCTTTTGGTCACATACGCGCACACTCACACACACAACCAGCATTGTAGTGTAAGACCCGATGATATTTTACATGAGATACGTGATATTTACCCAATCGGAATATGTTTTCACGCTACGAACTGATCTCGTTTCTCTTCACCAACTCACTTGATGAAATGTTTCCATTTGATCTAATTGTATTTCAGGACCACAAAAATCGAACCAGTTTATGGAGAGGTCCGATTTCACCTTCCTATATGCATTCGCAATCGTCTTGTCAACCAACCACACAGTTGTGATTTCATTCCTACACACTTTCCACCATCATTCTATAATATCATTTCCCAATTTCAAACCATAATGCTGAGCTACGACAAACGTATCTTTTCAAATCGATTCCTCTCACGTGTCCGGTCATGTCCTTCTTCCTGTTTTGACTGCTACGAAGATTAGTTGAGTTCTTTACAAACGCGGTGAAAACCCTTATTCTGTAATGCTATTCGCGATATACGTATGCGTCTTGTGTGACGTGTCCGTGACAATGGACATCAATTTGTGTTTGCTAAGAAACAGAAAAATAAGAAAATTCGTCGTGATGACGCGGAAAAGATGTGCAAAAAGATCTAATTTCATGTTCAAAACTGTGATTGCAGCACTTCAGCTGAGCACCAATCGTAAAAAATAAGAATCCAAGAAAAGGATATATAGAATGGTGGTAAGAAATCAGTTGAAATCTAGGTCACCAGTGCGTCATCGTCTATTGGTCTAAACAGGTTCGCGACTGACTGTACACTGAGTGCCCCATTGTTGTTCCATTAGGGGTCACTCGGGTGATGGTGAGGGGGACACTTAAGCGACTGTAAATGGTAAACTCAGGGGACACTTGTGCTGCCTGGGGAGATGCACCAGCTGACCCGATCATAGTCGTTGTCCATTTGCCAGCATAGACATATCCGCGACTGTTGCGTGTGTGCGAGAAACGTTAACAAACCCATCAGTCTGTTCAACGTGTGGTCACGATGGCTTAGCTGATCGGTCTTTGTGACCATGAGAGACTCGATTGTCTATGCATCTCCTGCTCACCCAAACGTATTGGACGGATTAGTAACAGATAAACCACAGCTT
>LUCM01000382.1:0-18618 GCA_008360955.1 Fasciolopsis buskii | reverse complement strand
TTTGGAGCCATCGTACTCATAAGATGCAAGTCCATCCCAGGTGTACAAGCAAGGGATGATAAGAATTATTCACCGATACGCATAGTCGGTCAGCCGAGCATCTCGGCGCCAGTGAATGTATGATGGCAGCCAGCACTGATCACTTAGTAACAGTCGGTTACAGTCGATAATTCTATGGCCTTCAAATCAGCCAGGCAATAGGTACGGGAAAATAACTCACCGTGGAAAGGCGAACGTCTCTAAAACTAAAGAACGAAGTCCAGAATCATCACCACCTACTAAAGGCTCGTCATTTTCGTCTGCCTTTCTTAGAAGCACCAATCCACATTGAGGTAGACCCATAACGTCTCCATCCTGTAATTCATCCAAAAGATATGAAGGCTCGATCGAGAAGTCTAGAATCTCAGAAAACTCCTTTATTTGGCCAAGACAGACTCCGGCGACTAGGTTGAACAGAAACAGCAAACCCTGGAAAAAAAGAACGAACTTCGAAATCACCGTAATTCACACGTTGGATAATGAGGCAGAAATTCAAAATTACTGAGAACTTTTACCTTAGTACCGGGTGACGTCCTCATTTTACCTGTTGTCTAATGTACTTGCTGTATGGTGTGTCACTTACCTACTTAGCGCTAGCCGACCGTTTTTCGTCTTTTCATGCATTGCAGATTAAATGTATGTGTAACCCTCGGAGTATTGCTTCTCCTGTATACTACAAAGCAGTTTCGAGATGCCATCTTCAGCTAATTAGCTTGATAAATTATGCTCTGGCAAATTAGGGCTTCCTCGCATCAGTCTCCGTAAATCCGTGGGGAAATGTGTCCCTTGAATATTAAGCTAAGCAATCCAGTTGACAGAGCAGCTTGTAGTGTAGCAAAAGTGGATGACTCGCTAATTAAGACCATGAATATCAACTACCCCGTGGTTCTAAGCACAGTAATGAATCCTGCAGTTGAATAGTATAAACATGAAATTGAGGTTACCTGACCCTATTCCAAATGTAAGAGCAAGAAATAAACAAACAGTATATATATATATATGTGAATTTAATGAAAAAACGAAGGTTTGGTTTACTCTGTCCTGTTTTTTACCCAGAAAAAACCTTCAGCCGGAAGAAATTTCAGTCCTATTGTATTGTATTGTATGGACTTCTACGTACACTAAATAATGTCGCATTTCAGTCAAAAACCGTTTATGAGGGGCATGGGTCATCCTGACGAATGATTTGAAGGGTAAATTTTAGGATAAAATATCGCTATCTAGTTCACACCGGATGATTGTGTCGGATGGATATATCCCGATATTATAAGTTCCGTCTCGTCATCGACTGTTGCTATTCTGTGTAAGAACAGTCCACCTGTACATCATACAAGTAATCTTAAACCACTCAAACCAATGTGATAAGCGTTTTTGCTCTTCACAACGTTTGCATCAGCAGACAATGACAAGTAGATAGAGTCGCATTGTATCTAAAAAAATATTTCCCTCTTGACACTTAATTTGTTCTATTTCCATTTCGTGTACCAGTGTGTCTTTCGTCGTGGATTTTAGTGCCACAGGACCCCAAGATTATGGTACCAGTTAGGCAGATAGTTACAGATAACTTACATCAACAGAAAGCGCCAAACAGTATCCTGTTTTCGGAATCACTGCGGATTTCTTAAACTTTGGGTGGAAACGCAAGTGCTCAAGGGGATCCCGAATTTTCTCAAAAACTGGTGATGAAGATCCAGCCAGCCAAGTAAGATTGTTTGGAATAGACTAACAAAAATTACCTTTCACATGAAGCTTACTATTGCCATTACATCGGTTGTTCCACCGATGAGACCACAAGTGACTTCAGATGTACTTGAACAAGGTAATTTGATTACACGGCGAAACAATTCCGCAAAATACTGAGGTGCTTCACCTTCAATGGCTGCAAGCGCATTCCGAACATTAGAAGCCGTTACCTGCGCATAAACATTTTGATTTCAGTGCATCCCAGTAGAGAATGCTTTCCTGTGTCACCAGAAAAAGGCTGAACTGGTCTGAACATGTAAATACTCAGGAAAACTATCTCACCCAAGCTGGTAGCAATCAACAGCACTTTCCGAATTTCCCCCAATTCGATCTGAGAAAATAAGCGTTGAAAGGAATTCACATACTAAACTGAATATTCCCCGGTTCTCCATCGGGCAAAGAAAACTCAGTGCTCCCTGCTCATCCACAAACAGAATTACGGCATTGTCTGGAGTGACCACAAGTTGAACAACTCTTGAAGCTGAATACTAATCATCGGACGAATGCGGTACTTACAGTGTTTGAATGACGATACAATCGTTCCATCTTTGTATACTAGCACATCATGGTCAACAGAAAGGAACCACCAAGGTGGTCTTACAACTGCAGTGACGTGAAGCGGCTGTAAGCACAAAATGAGTCGGACAGAACTTCATCCCACCTGCTTCTCGATTGTTATCTCAGTGAGCGTATGGATTTCATGAAAGCCAAGCATCGTCATTGCACACGAAAGACTGCAAAAATAAACTATGGATGAACGCAAGCCTAACCGGACACGGCATGTGAGTCATCAACAACCAAAGGCAAAATAGGTATGCGTAAAATCCGGAAATAAGTTAACAGCCTTTGGTCATCTAATAACTACACTACATCAGCTAGAACTCAATAGGAAAAAGCGTAAATACAGTGATGTGCAAGATAAGAATGATAACAAATGGGATGTAAAAAATAATCGCCAAGGCCAGGAAAAAGTTACTTTGGCTATGATGTTCAGTGAATGCATTGTACTGAATCGCTTTAGTCAAGAGTTCTGATTCTGCAAACAGCCAGGACACTTGGATGGTGTCAACCTAGCACTTCCGGTACACTACTTCAACCGGAACCAGTAGAAGAATGCACGCTATAGGTACTGGGTACTGACGAACTATCAGCAAAATCTGCCCCAATTAACTGATCGTTCAAACTAACGGCTGAGTAAATTGGAAGAGATTAGGTTCAGGGGTGACATGAT
Source organism: Fasciolopsis buskii (assembly GCA_008360955.1). NCBI lineage: Eukaryota > Metazoa > Platyhelminthes > Trematoda > Plagiorchiida > Fasciolidae > Fasciolopsis > Fasciolopsis buskii. Next base: position 15,605 of record LUCM01000382.1, on the reverse strand, counting down.
AAAAACTGACATTTGTAAGTACACTGCTTTCTTCAAATCTTTTTGTCACCATTTTGCACAAAGCTCAGCAACGAGTATTTCCATGACATGCTTAAAGCATGAGTGTAGTGGAAGAAACAGGTCTCAAAATCACTAGGGCTCACTACCCGGGGGAGAGGGAGACCGGTAACTTTGCCCTTGAAACTTGGAGTGGCACAGAACAACATAAGCCCACTCTAGGTCAGATGTGGTAACGAGACGAGCGACAGCGAAATGCCGTTTACCATCACAGTGGCCAACAGGTTTGGGATTCAAACCGATCCATTCGGTGACAGACGCTTAATCTACCTGACCATCTGCATTACCTTGAATCGTTCCTAATTTGTGCTCACGTTGCCGTCAGCTGTTGACGGTCAGTGGACTGGACAGCCTACTCGATCTTTCGATGAATTGGGACCAAACATCCACGGAAAATTGAGAATAAAAAAAACGGTTATTGAGTTCCACTGTATCTGCACCTCGCCCTAAACCTATCCTGGACAATTTGGTCCACCGTGAATTGTCTCCTATAGCATTTGTCAATTTACTAACGTATCTTTTTGTCTGCTTTTTCGAGCCTCCGCAAAGTTCCAAATCTCGAGATACTAAACGGGTGCAAATCTCAAAGACAGGAGGTGAAGCAACAGTGCAAAACGGTGACAAGCACATTTTAAGTTAGCTGTATGTCCAAACTAACGGCAGAAGTGGCAAGCGCGCAAAGCAGATGCACTGAAAGAACATTGCTGGATAAAGAAGTGAGAAATATCTCGTTTTTGCGAGTCGAGATCTAGAGGACAGCAGAATGGGACCAAGTACAATGAACGCCTATCGACACGCAATTATGAAATAAGCCGACGCACCCATAATGGATGCTCTCTCGCTCCGCTAGCGGATTTTCTAGTCCCTTCACGTTTTAGCGAAGACAGAACTTCAAAACAAACCAAAAGTGAACTGGAAACCAAAACTGACAGTGATGGATGTGGAATACATTGCTTGTCGCCGACCACTGCAACCACTATTATCCGGTGCTATTTGAGCCGAACACCAGAGAAACAGCCAGCGGACACTCAACAGATCGTCAATGATTCAACCGTGGAATATGTGCAAACCTCCTGGGGAATGAATGCCCAAAGCGTTTTACTTTGATGGTTTCTAAGCCACTCCCTACCTGGATATGGGGACTAGGTTCACTTACCACCAGCATCACAAGGGGAAACTGTACGTGAAACGCCATTACGAAGGTATACTACACGCACGATTTTAGATATAGGCAGGCATCTTATTTGCCAGGCAAATCTTCCTAACCGCCCGTAGACAGTACGAGTGTAGCAACGAGAAGTCAAAACACTCGGGCGCCAGTAACTCGTCTGGAAGGGAAGTCAAGTAGACTCAAGATAGATACTCCAACTGGAGTTCATAAGCGATTACCCAAAAGGAACTAGGGATAAAGCCCGGTCAGTCGGCCAGTAGCTTTCGGAAAGTATGACTAGGACTACCACATTTCCATCGACCGGTTCACGAGCCGGTCCTTTGGTTCGGCCGAACACATCTTCAGTTACCTAGATATTTTCTAAAAATATACCATAAAGCCTTGTGGAAACGCCGTCGTTTTTCACATTGTACTAGTCTTCCGTCGCAAAAGGTAAGAAAAAATTTCCATGTGGAATGGCAATGAGAAAACCAGAGCGGCCTACAACCCCAGCTCGCCAACCGTTGCCAAACCCCTGCGCCCTCGGGCACCGACCCGTGGCCAGGACGCCCCGAGAACTGGGCGGGGAACCGTATACCGCGCTCTTTCTAAGTAGATAAACACCCCCAAAGCAGTTCAGTTTGGTGTAGATCGATCTCAGCGCTTGATGGCGACTTGCCCGGTTGTCCAGTTTTTACCACTTCTGCGCTCAATGGATCTCCCATCGCTTCAACAAGTGAGCTCCCGAAAGCTCCATCAGGTTACAATTACCTACCATTCTTGTCTTGGGCGACGAAATCCTGGCTGGATGAAAGTCTGGCGTATTCCTCAATCACTCTCATGCAAAGGCAGTTGAAGAAGTCCAGTGAGATAATAGGAAATGTAAAAAGTTTGCGAGTCGGGTGAAAAATCTCACCTAGTTATATCTTTCGTCAATTACTCCACTCCACATCTTACCGAGTATATTTTGGAATGCCAAACGCTGTTTTCGCTCTTTCCGTCCCATGTTATTTATGGCCGCCCGAGGACTACGCGTGCTGAAAAAGCAACACTGCTTATCCTTGTCAAGACTGCCTTTCTTTAATTGCACGGGTTTTTGCGTCAACCCCAACATATTTAAACAATATTCAATAACTTAGCCTGCCCCATTTATCTTTTGGATAAGTTCCATGTAACCCGTCCTCTGTCCCCATGTCTCCGTGGAGAAAAAACCAGCTATTGATGTCGCCGTTCACATAGTATCCTTGTGTGTGCTGCTTGCTAGCTTATGAATGGCGGTTCATTTGTAACGGCACATCATTTTCTCCGGCAGTTCACAGTCTCCACGTTTGCGTGCGGCACACTAGGCGCTAATCGATGACGAAGGTCTATGGCGGTAGTCCAATCTCCGTATTTTATGTGGTTTTCGCAGCGCTTACTTCCTCCCTTTGCAGTTCCCCATCAATGCTGACCAGGTTTGAAGTAAGCGCTAACAGCCATCTGGGTCCCGCACATCTGCGTTGTGCCAACCGGCATCCCGAGTGTCCGCAGCCCCACTTAGCGGATGATCCGCGGTTCTCCCCGCCCTATGAGGTGCTGGTAATTTCCCAGTACAGGAGGCAGATCCAAAGTAACTGTCCATTCGCAAGCTTCGTCCAGGTAACAGTTGGATGGATACTAAATCCGATTATCCAATGATCATTTCAGAATAATTCATCTGGTAGGGAATAGGTTGACCTAAAATGCGAACCATGCGCCCAGAACCCCTATGTTGAAGAAAAACATCGTTTCGGTGTTTATATGTTCCAGAGGCATGGTTCAAGCGCGGCCAGAGAATACACTTAATAATCTTTCTCTGGTATGCAAATGGCAATGCAGAATTAAATCAATAAGCAAATCACGGCCACGTAGTACTTACACTGCTCCATTCAACACTACTCTACTGCAGGTAGTAACTGAGTTCGTTTTACCTGTAATGAGATCGAGAGGGCACCCGATGATGCCACTCCTTCCCGAGTAATCCACCAAAGTATGAAGTCACCCCTGACAACGTCAAACGATAAAACTGAGTGTGTTCAGGCCGACAACCGGACGCCAGCAGTAGGTTATTAATGAAGTATGTCAGAAAAAGCACCCTTAAGACAGAGGAAGTAAAGGCAAACCACAGAAGAGAGTACCGATCAGTTAGTTAGAGTAGAAAGCCAATTGCTAAAAATGTATCACGAGGTCGAAAAACATGGATCTCTTGTACGACAATTTCAGATGTTGCGAAAACGATATGGTGCTTAAAAGCAGAACTTCGTGAAAGAAAACTTCCGAAAAAATTAAACTTCGCAGCAAGGTCGACGCGACTTCGAGAACAATGCATTACAAAAAATGCTTTCAATTTTATTCCCTGTAATCTATATTGCTATTAGAGAAGTCGATTTGGACTACTAGCTTCGTACCTCTGTTTCTGGTTCTTGATAAAGTGCGGCGTTCTAGAACCTTTCCGGCGGTCAAACCACACAGAACCTGCAGAATCTTCTGCGATTCGGTGATAACTCCCGTTAGTAGTTTTTCGAGTCATTTGCGTAGTTCTGTGGGGAATTTTAAAATAGAACTACTTATCAGGTCACAAAAGGTTGTCAGATTTTTCTATCCATCCAAACTAAGTTAAATCCTCATGTTGCCATTTTGACAGAATTAACCTTAGATTAGACCGTCTCATTTAAAGTTCTGAACTGATATTGCTTTAACTTCTGTCCATTTGTGCACTACCAACGCTGGCGGTTCTCTCATTCGACTTCGTAAATAAGCACAAAACACGGCTTATCTACATATGTTCCCATTTAAAGACCATAACAATTCCTGATATCATCCTACTGCTCATACTTATTGTGAGACACGGGTTGTTTCGAATTTATACCGGTTGTTGTTTGTTTTGCCAATAAGCCCTCATATTGCCATTCTTGGTGCTAGCACCGTTTCCTTGGTCTGATAGCTCAATTCCGGGCCCGTTTTTGGGGAAACCATTTCATTGATCTTGCCTTACGCGTGCATCGGGCAAATCGAGAAATATACATTATCAACTCTTCCTAGTCCTCACTCTTCTCGCTTGTGTAGTCGCCAGTGTCCTAGACGTTGAAGGTCGCCTTCATACTTCCGCCTCTAGATTTTCGCTGCGTTAAGAGGATGCCAAAAACCGTTTCTATATAAATTGAGGCGTACATTTATAAAAAGCTCGCTGTAGACACTGCGAGGAAACGGATCACCCGACCGTCAAGAGCCCCATGCTTAAAAGCACGGCATCTGCTCTGACTCCCAGAGTCGTCTTTGACACTGCATGCCTAAAACTGACGCGGAACGAATCATCAGGAAGCCTTACAATAAACTGGATAGGCGTGAAATTTTCGCAACCAAGTTCTTTTCCATACAGAGCAATATTGAGGTTGTGGAGCGTTACAGCTCCCGTAGCCCACCTGGAAACTCTCGCAAGTCGGAACCCGCTGCCACTGAAATCCATAAACGAGCAACCGAAAACGGAGAGGTTACTGCCAACTATAAGATGATCAAGGTAGCTTCGCTCTCAACCGTTCACATCTCATCTGCTGCTTTTCAGCATTCACCTGATCACGCTGCGCACGACAGGTACCTACACTGAAGTTTGGTATAAATACTGTCGCTTCTTTCCTTATCATTTTCTTAGGCCGATGGAAACTGCAAAGAAGTGCAAGTCGCCATTATTTTATTTGGGTTCAGAGTTAGGACTTTAACAATGTCATGCTTTTCTCTTCCATTCTATTCATGGCTCTGCGTCTACTCCTGTCCTACGATCCGGCCTACCCTGCTGTTCTCGACCCAGTTCGTCGAAGCCTTTTTCTGCAAATTCGGAAAGATTGCATCCGCGGCTCTTCATAACTGGCCCACTCGCCATCTCATGGACAACGGGTCCAAAGATCGGGCTAGTTCCGTAGGTGAAATGCTCATTTCTCCATCCTTCAGTTCAAATGCCGACTGCCGTATCGGATCACTGATGAGTTGTCAAACGTTGGCTGGGAAGCGCATTACTATTAAGGATAGCGCAGCCTGCGACTACCCAATATATGCATTTCATGAAGAACAAACAACTTTGAGGAGCATAGCACATTTTTGTCACAAAAACACTTAGCCTTCCACATATTTAAAGTTTGCCTTCTGAGGCTTGAAACGCTCATGGGCAATTTATCGTCATTGCTTTCCCATGGCGCTTGACTACTCGCCCATCTTCATATTTGTGACGGCTTCTCTAATATAAAATCAGCCGCAACAAATTCCACACTGTTTCCACATCTCCTGTTTTATTCCACAGCCATTAGTATCCTCAAAAAATACTCACTGGCCATTAGAAAGTGTATATACAACACTAGTCCTGTCGTGGATGTTCTCCACTTTGGCCAGTGGGTCGGCTGTTAATCCAAAGGAGACGCTGAAAAAGATGTGACACTAAGGTACCATTCCTGTTTAACCAAAAGGCTGATCCGTCTGCAGCATTGATCAGCGTGGATGCACGTACCCGGATGCGCCTTTAGGACTGACCAAAACACTACAACTACTCTGCCAACGGAAGGGCGTCCACAACGTCTCAGTTTCTCGGCATTTACCCCAGGAAAGAACAAACCCATATGTCAAAATATGGTTGCATAGTGTTTGTTCGTGGCAACTGTATTTGGTACTTGTTAGTAGTAGGAAATTGCATGTTTCCGTGAAATAATTCACCATGTGATATCATCGCTCAACTCACCGAAAAGAAACCACGGAAGCGCTGCACAGCTGGTTCATCCTTGTTAAGACTCATCGGTAGTACATATCCACCGCGCTCAAACTGGGACGCGAATCCGGGACAAACGTTTCTGATTCGAACGCCTTAGCCATTGCGCTACCGGGCAAGCTATGAACGGTTCGTTCAGTTATTCAGCCGCACACTGCTTCCGTGGTTTCTTTATGGTGAGTTGAGCGATGACATCACACGAATTATTTCATGGAAACCGTATTTAAAATTGTTTTCACTTCCTAAGCAAACTCGACTTCTTATCTATCGCACCACGCCGTTCTGCTCCTCGCAAGCGGGTGGTCCCTACTGATAGATGACCTATGTTCTTTTGCAAATACGGCGTCCAGACCGAATTTGACCATGAATTTTGCCGGCAGAAGAACGAAGTAGCAATGATGTCTCTGTTAGTTCCACTGCTAACTGATATTTTGGTGACATTATTGTACAGTGCCTCACTGGAGCCGCCAGCCTACATCTCCCACTCACGTGAACTAAATGTCAATGAAGTTTCCGCTCACCAAACTATTCGGGAAGATTCAAGTCACTGGTGAACAGTTTTAACCCGATCCATCCATGAGGGAAATCCACAACGGTGATGTAACCGAACAATAAAACGGCGTTTGTGGGCTTACTGTTAAGTTGATGGCTAAACCCAATGGAATGGACGATATTATTTTTCACGGCTTTGTATCTTTCGGTGTAACGGAACCTGCTGGATGATTCAAACAAAGCCAAAGTTATATGGCACAAAGTGTCAAGAAAAAATCTCATGCCGTGTGCTTGGTATCAATCGGAAAGTGTCATCTAAACGGATAAATTTGTGTGGTAACAGTACAGAAAAAAAAATTTCCAAGAGTTTGGTGGCGGGGTTTTAAAACCGGCAGTCTTCGCTTGGGTATTCCAACCTTGCAGAATACACACGGAGAAAGCGGCCAAATGTTATCGACAAGTCACTTTGTGCAGCCATCGGATTGCATAATTTTGCTGCCAAAAGTGAGTCACTCACAACCTTTTCAGGTAGCGGATTAGTTTTTGAGCCTTTTCGATGGGAAACTGCAGTGTTTTGTTCATGGCAAATGCAGTTTTGGGCAGTTTCCGCCTTTTATACGAACTCACTTCACTGTCCTTTTCATCGCCAGCTTCAAGGGAATGCAGTCGACATCTTTGCAAGTTACTTATTCTGCTTGCATACGAGAGCTTAAAACGATCATCTCTGAAATAGTCCGACAAAGTATTTAGTGTTGCCCTCCATCCTGATCTCCAGAATCATGTTTCTTTATTATTACGGTAGAGTATGCCTCTTCGGTAGACTCGACATGACAGTCTTTTTAAAAGTTTTTCTACTTTCATTCCAACTGTGATATTTTCATTGCCTTTCTTTGTTTCAGATTAACTACTCAGTCTGCCATGTAACCCCAATTGTTGGAGATTTTGACCTTATTCCAAAATTTGCCGACTTTTTCAGCATTATTTTGTGCCCCCTTTTAAATATGAAACGAACTGCATTCCCCCACCAATGATTGGTCCGTAATATCTTGCCAACGGCCCTATCCAGCCTTGGCTTCAGCCTCGCAAAATCTTGTGATCTCACCTGCAGAATGATACAAAATTGTGTCCTCGTGCCCCATCTGAAACGTTTTCACCGGATATTCTCCCGCACCCTGGATCTACAAATTCAGTCGTATTGCGCATGTCTCTCGATAAGTGTGATGCAGACAGTCATTGTGCTGTGAACTCTAAGTGAAATAACCATGAATGTGCTTCTTATGAGTAGTGATTTTTGACTCCAAAATTTGTATTTTAAATAAAGTGAGACGTGGAATGTATCCAAAATGGCCTATCCAAAAGCGGGAGCGCAGCTTTTTGATTACCGCCCATGCGACTCAACAATATCTGGTATCTGATGCTGTGATCAAGAAATGGTGGCCATTATGCGAAACCTTCTATCCATATTTGAGGACTTTGCATCTTTATGGACAGGCATATCTTGGGGAAAGCCATTTCATTGGCAGAATTAAGCCAAGACTGCCGAATTTCAGGGCAATTGCTCGGAAAGCATTGAAAATCTGCGACTTCGGCGAACTGCTAGCATTTCAAAATCAGAGCACGAGAGCAGAGTTAAATCTAAGTGCCTTAGGACCGGCAAACGGGTTCAAGATATGCCGCAGAACTTGCTGTGAGGAGTTTATAAATTAAAATGTTTGGTCGCTTAGATGGCTGGAAAATGCTCTGCCAGTGCGGTATCCCTCGCGGTAAGAAAAGAATACTCCAGGGGAATCGGAGGTAACATCTATGCTTGACTAGGCCAATGCCAAAAGGAATGCAGCCTACCGCGGTAGCGGGGTTTGTNATTTGACTCCGGTTCTCCTTCTTTTCCAACGCCACCTTCATCTCTAGACCCAGCCCAATTTATGAACGCAAAATTGCTCGAAACAAACCTCATGTATTAGTATTACGATGGCACAATACCCATCCTTTGTCGCCGCTCTCCTTGCCAAATCGGTCTGTGCCTTCTGAATTTGAGTTTTATACTACCTTTTTGATATCCAGTCTAGTTTTCGCTCATTTCCATTCCGTTATCGCATCCATACTGATACTCATCTCCACCCTATGACCCTCTTGACTATTGAGTATCCCGGCCAACGGGCGGCGACAGCCATTGCCCTCCAGCCATATTTTGCGCCCGCGATACGCACCTTTGTTGCATTCAAACAATATAACTTGCAGTGTAGGACTGGAATGCAACCACAGAAGAATCTTTGCGAACAATTACCTAGCTTTGATTTACAACCCCCTGCTCGGAAAACCACGTTGCCTGTTATGATCCTGTGAGCGTAAACCACATTGCATTGTATGTTTGGTTTCCGTTTTCCATTTCTTCATTGTGCCTTCCTGACCTAATTTTAATGTTATCTTGCGCATGACTCTCGTATGTCGAAAGATATACAAAAACAAACAAGCCTCCCAAATCACTAGAGGTCGTTTTCACCCCCTGTCCCTTCGATTCACATAGTCCGTATTTCCATGTGCATCATCTATGTAAAAATTGATCTTGCCTTGCGCATCCATCTCGCAATCGAGAAATATACATTATTATTATTATTATTATCACGTCGGTTACCATGACTGCCCAGGAAAATCCCCTTCCTTTCATTAAGTTTGCTACCGTTCACTGGTAAAGCCATTTTGCATCCAAACACGGGGAGCAATTTCAAATATAATTAAATTTAGTTTTTATCTTTTTTCTTTCACTTAATTTATTACTGAAGTCACAATATATACCATTTTCAGGAAGACTACCGCGGAAAAAAGAGGGCTGCGAATTGGGGAAGCAGACCGGCGGTGGGAGTATTCGATCCCGTCACCTTCACGTCCAAACGCGACGACCTTACCCGCCTGGCCACCGCCAGCCAGCAACCTTGCACACATCGTCCGGGTATGGTTGCCTCCCTTTTTCATCTGATCAGAGGAGAAAAGGAAGAATACCGATAAACGGTTGGCCGCCGCCACGGCCTTAATTAGTATTTGACTCTGAAAACCACTGGCATTTTACTAATTGCTCAAGACAGTGCGTCCCGCTGACACAATTTCAAACCAACGTTGAGCTTATATGAGTTACCGAACTTCTATATATAGCCGGAGAATAGGTATCTTCTCAGATCAGAGCCAAGGATATTTCCGCAAGTCCTTATGCCTGGAGTGATAATCATCCGGGTTCACAGAAACTACACGACTCAGGCTGTTTAGTGCTCCATATTTCCTCTACAATTAATCTCAAATAAATTAGCAATCCAACGAGCCTTCATATCTAACGGGACCTAAATGGGATGTAAGGAAGAGAAGCGCGGCTCCTTCCTCCACACCCCGCCATTTTCAGTTGCTGGTTGACATTTAGAACAGTGCACGAATAAACTCGTTTAAAGCTATCGGCGGAAGGTGCTTGAGAGAGTGGAAAGTTGCTTTTTGGAGGTGCTTATGCAGGAGACTTTCAGGACATTATTCCATTACACCCTCGCAGTGATCTCACAGTTCATAGTCCTGCAGCAAACAGGAGTCACCTGTCTAGAGGAACAGGATGTTTTCATTTACACAGCGCGCAGGCCCTGTCGTTTGCAATGACAATTTTTTATTGTGTATTCGAGGAAGACGTAGATAAAACTCCCAATTAAAATGCATGTGGCCCGGGGGTCTGTGAGATAGTGAATTGAACGATGATCAAGCTGCATCAGTAGTATGAACTTAAAGTGTGCGACCTGTGCAAAGTGAAACCAAAACCAAAGCCAAAGACAAAAGTTTACCAAACACGAGCGGATGGTCACGCTATGACCCACACAAAGAACGGTGTAGATCTTTCAAAAGCGGGTGACAGACGAACAAACTTATGGATTCAAGTTGTAACTGAAACGAAAGCTAGGTGTGAGTCATTTATAGACAATAGAAGCGATGACCTATTGAAATAAGAGGGTTTTCAGAATGGTCTTTTAAAACAAGCACGAGGTCAGAGGATGTCGCGTAAATGGTACATCAAGGTGATTGCATCAGCTCAATCTGTTTTGCATTATCTTGTAAGCTAAAACGTCTTGTCACAAGGCAACTAAAGGATCAGCTTCATGGTTATGCATTCCGTGATGGGTTAGCTAGCACGACATCCGCAGCCTCTGATCCCGTATTAAATTTATTGAACCATTCGTTTCGATGCCGCGGGCCACGAGGCACCCATTCCACAGTTCTTCTTGCAATGAGGGGCCAACAATTACTTATTTGCATATCCGCAATCGAACGCGGCTATTTTATACAGCAACAGAGCCACAAGTCCCTTTACTCACCGTCCGAAATACGCTTTCTGTATTCTCTTAAACCGATTCACTTAAAGGGGTTGCATCTGATGGGTTTGGTGAGCTCACCGGCAGGTCAGTAGACTTCAAAGCGTCCGTGAAATTCATCTGTTTACCTTCTGCCAAATGAGTCCATGTAGGAGCGCAATTTACTTGGTATTCGCCTAATGTGCTCAATGACAACGACGTTAAAGTCTTCCGCTGGGTGGTTGCTGCTGACGCCCCCAAGCGCCGAATATATAGATCATCAATGGTTAGTTGGGGCAAATATTTCCGGGTTATACTTATCGTATATCTTACGACTTTTTCATTATTTCTGGCTTTTTCTTTCGGTCCGAAGTGGTTATATTCCTTGGTCCTCAGTTATATTGGTGGTCTTTGGTCTCGAACCGATGATAACCATTTAAGAAAACTTCCTGGTCCAACCAATGTTATTATTTTTCCAGAAATGGCGCTCATGTTAACAGCTTTAACGTGAAAATCGTCTGCTTATTGGGAATTTTATCGAATTATCACCAGACAAGAGGTCCCTTCTCGTCAGCTCTGGCAATGGACCGTTTGTGATTATTCTGATATCCGGCTTTTGTTCCACTTTCGTTGGGCACATTTGATGTTGGTGTCATTTGCTGCTTCTGTACCGATTTGGCGTTAAGACAGGGATGACGCTGCAGTAGCGTTTCCAAGGAAATCTTTCATTCACCTGATTAGAGCCACATCTTCTATCGCCAGGCCCTAGTGATTTGCTGACTCTTCCGCAGCTTACAAACCCTGGTGAATCGATTTGTGCGTGAAACAAAAAACTGAGCAGGTGATGTGCGCCCAAGTGGATCGGTGGCGAGTCCTATCCTTGCCCGACGAACTAAATGGCGGTTTCCCGAAGGCAAAAATTTCTTAAATTTTCCAGGTAAGCTGTTGCATTCTGTGATTTAGTGAGACGAATAAGGAAGACCGCAAGATGTTTCTCCGAGTGTTCACGCAAGCCTGAGAGAACCGCTGGAGACAAAAGACTGCACTAACGTCACCAGCCGGCACAGCATAACGTCAAACGATGGAATACGTCATAAAGCTGGCGGGAGATTTTAGTTGCCCAAGCTTATATTTTACTGTAATTTCTCGCCCGGTTTTGCGAGTGACTGACCAGTAGGCCGGTGGGTTTGCTCCTTCTGGCATTGCGGAAAAGCTATTTTGGACCATTTTTGCTCGCCGGTCTAATCAGTCGGTAGTGTCATATAGGAGGATTTGAGAGAATTCTGCCTAATGGAGTTCACTAATTGAACTAGGTGACCCGGTGTTCCATTTTGGAAACTAGCCAGCGCGTTTCACACGGCAATCAGTGCTGTATCAGCGGTGACCCAGGTCTATTTTTCAACTTCACTATGCATGAACGGGCGAAATATGTCCCGCATGTAACTGTTTACACATTTAGTCTCAAACAACTTTCCGCTGTTGAAAACTTTAAAGATTTTCCGAGAAACTGCCGACACTCACGCATGGCCGTGATTGGTTCCAGCGCAGAACACCAACATGCCTTACTAGCTCTTTGCAGGCAGCGAAGCGTAGGACAAGAAAGATTCATCCGCAAGTTTTCCAAGTTGCATGCTGATTATTCCTTCAGTTTCGCCTGTCCAGCTTGTGAATCTTTCAGACTTTGCGTCGTTTTTACTATCTAAGCCCTCCGTAGCACGTTGATCTTAACCCCTTTCGTGACCATTCCATCTACGTTCGTGTCTTGCTAGTTAGTGCTCATTAACTGATTTTAACTAACACAAATGTGAGCATTACATAATGACAATGGAGTCCCACGTTTGGAAGCCCATCTGCTCACATAAATATTCGTTGCAATGAACAAATAAACACTCACCGTTATTCAAAGCAAAGGCTCCAAATTTGCTGCTAAGAAATGCGTACTGCAGTAAAAGCAGCCAAATTCATGGAATTATCGTATAGCACAACGAATGGGAACAACAAGGGTCTTGCGTGCATGAAGGTCCATCAGAATAAAAGAGTATTACGATTAAAGTTGTAGCTTCAAGGATTCGTACGCGAAAAACTATGAACAACAATCCCGTAGCCAACGCCTTCCAGTGTTATAGAAATCGCCAAAATCAACTGCAGTCGGCCCCATTAGGCTTACGCAATCATTGATTTCTCCACAGAATGGGGCTTAAACTCAACGTTGAATAGAAAGTAATCTATGCCGCCCATAATGTTATTGGTCAACGCACGAGCTGCCATAAATAGTAAAATAAACCTCCATGGCATGAATTTTTTCTGACGATGTCGTAGTCACAGCAAAGTGACTAACTTTAAGAGAGCCGTTTGCTCATTGGATATACTGCCCGTATTCTTCTTTTAAGGTAAATATTTTTAATTGCTTGAGGTGTATGAGATGGATTTGTGAATTGCTAAAACTCAGATGCGCACGAAAACCAGAGAACAAAACCGAAAGTAGCAGAAAACGCTCAAATTCACGAACACCAGCGAACATTATGGAAAGCGCAAAAGCCTGACTGCAGACAATAATCGGAAAGAGTGCCTTAGAATTGCGGCTGGAAAAGGGAGCTAAATAGAATACGAATAGTCACTGCCGACAAGAACATTCAAATGACTTGACCGGGAGTTTAGTGCAGGCCTCTAGGACGGAGTGAATGCTTTCATTTCACTGTTTCTTCTCATGCACAGTGTGGATGAGGAACAGCGAATAGAGGCTGGTATTCTCATTGGAGAAAGTTTATCGCATTGACTTATCAACGAAATACAGCATTTTGAAGAAAAAAAAAGATTTTGCTTTCAACAAGATAAGGTATAGGGCCATCCACCGTTAAAATTGAACAATTTAGTCTGCAACTTTGCTTTAGGGCTTCATGACAGAATGCATCACCTTTGCGTTGAAGACAAGTTGCAATGGTGTTATATCGTTTAGGACCGTGAAAGCCTCCATTGCTGAGATGTAAAGCGTTAGCAAAACCGCGAAGAAAAGGATAAAACGGCAAGCATGCCAAAAAATAATCGACATCCCGAAAATGAGTGAATCCTAGAATGGGCTATAAGAAGGAAAGTCGCGTATCGAACCCTATAAGCATCCGTCCTAAAATTTGGGCCAAGCTGGATTTGAGAGAAACCAGGGAATTCCGGCTTGCGGACTTCGATAGGGTTTTGACCCCACTAGTGTAAGACCATTGCTTTGGAAGCCTCACTGGTTGGAAAGAGGTGTTAAGCTTTTCCAATGAGCGGCAATTTTCTCAGGGTATTTCAAATTCGTGTGGCAAAAGAAAATTCAATCGCACCGCCACACTGTGGCGGGGAGCGACAGGCGCCGTTCATAAGGCCCACTTTTCTTATTTGTTGTTTAACTGTTTCGGCCAGTGATTTGGCGCTACCAGTTCTCCTGATCGCATATGAACCACTAAGTTTGAATACATATTGATAATAATGTTTTATTTCCTGGACAGTGCCAAAACGTGCAGTGTGGATGATCATGACGTGCAGCGATAGTTACAAAATAGAGGGGAATTAAAGGAAAGGAGGCCACTTGCAAAGGGTGGGAGGGACATAAAGTAGATAATGGTAAACGTGCCGGGTCATATCTGCGTGACAAGAAAATAAACGACAGCGAACCTCCAACTGGAGGATTTGAGTCGAAAGGGGACTTCTCTTCAGTGCCGCCTGTCGCGCGTCCCGTAGGCTGCCATATACATGCAGGGGAACGAGATGGATTGATAACGCCCCTAGTAAGTACCTGAAGTTGGTGAGATTCCTAAATAATGGAAATAAACACGAATTGGACATCACAGAATGGGTAACACGTGTTAAGGCAAAAAGCACTAAATCAAGGGACGAAAAATTCGGAGGCAGTTTTCAACGGAATGCGTTGTCTGGCGAGCAGTGGGCTGAACAGACAGTATCAGCATAAAAGATAGAATATTGGAAGCAGGTGGAGGTGACGATACGAGATAGAAGTTGTGTAATCGTATGAGTGACTCCTGGAGTTTAATTTGGGAAATTCTGATATCGCAAATTTCAGCAAGGTTCAGTTCTGTAGGTGGAGTTTGAAAAAAGATCGGAAAGTGGACTCAAATGAGCCAGTGTCTGGTAGGCTGTTGTGAAGAACAGTTGAAGAAGCAGCAATACGCAGCCAAATTTGGCAGACCATAACAAAGGTTCGTGAGTAATGATGGCCTCCAGCCATTTTGGTGAAAAATGTTGAGATGCATGTGGAATGTCAACTCACGCCAGGTGCCCATGGAAAACTTTCCCCCATGTGTTAGTTTCGTATGGTTTTGACAAAAGAACTTTGGGAATGAGTAGAAAGAAGTCTGAAAAAATGGTGCAAGTGGACAGGGACAAGATGGCTGTTTACCACAATAGTGCTAGTGGGTGGGACTGGTCGAGTACTAGCCACCCAACCTGAAAACACCGCTAAGAAGTTTAAACGAGAGGTTTAACCCACGAACCTATCTGCACTTGCACACCGCTGCAGTCGAGCCGCCCGTCCGATGTGCGCCTTCCAAGGCGGCGGATCTAACAGCGCTCCGCACTTCTTTGATTACGCTGGTGAACTCGGGGGAGGAATGAATGCGAATATGGCATAGGTAGGAGTGGATAATCCTTGGTGGTGTGTGACCGTGGTAGTCATAGGATGAGGTAAATGTTTTCATCCAAGCGGAAGCAAAAAGCCTGGAAAGGCGAGAAGAACAGTCTGCTGTCTGGCCTAGCTGCCAGCGGCCGATTAAGAAGCAGTTACTTTGATGATTGGCCGAGATAGTACCAGAAAGTATAGTGCAACCCAAAA
>LUCM01000381.1:0-10963 GCA_008360955.1 Fasciolopsis buskii | reverse complement strand
ACGTAACAGCGAAGGCCTTTGGCAGGGAACAGCTAGCCCATTTCTAGGTCATTTGAATCTGCGATGCCATTCTGTGATTTTCTTCCGGCTTGTGAAATCTTTTGGCAGTGACCTTTTGGTCCCCATGAAATGAGAAGCAGGCAGTAGAAAGTCGGTGCGGTTGGGGCAAGGCAGTTGGGGCAAGGCAGTTGGGGCGCCGGGGTGATGAGGCTAACAAAGGGATGAAATATAGAGGGATCGGAGTAGTTTAGTCCCTGGCATAGTACCGTCATCATTGTTCCATTGGGGGTAGTGTGTTCCTTGTTGATGGTGTAAGCGCAGGTTTACTATCAGTAGCCTTGTTTTAAGGGTCTGAATCAGACATGGCGAGTTTGGATTGGTGCTAGGCCGTTTTGATTTGCAAGTACTGGAGAGGTCTTTGTGGCCCACAGAGGAAGTCACAGAAGAGGGTTCTATGTGCGGACGTTTCCGGGAGAGGCGTGGCAAATGAGCCGGTAATGACCTGTCTAAGTCAAAACTTGCCTGTGTCTGTTCGGTCTGTTGCGGACCTCAAGAAGCACCTGTGCTACAGCAAAATCTGTAACTTGGGGTCAATTAAACAATCTGTGAGACGATTGTTGCTTAGTGCTTCGACAACCTTGGACTTATCCTTGCTCACTATCATTTCACTCAGTTTGGAGTTGCAAGCATCTCTGTCAATTGTAACCACACAGAATTAGTGCTATGTTTGAAAAGTTTCACTTCAGTTATCCATTTTAGTTTTTTGCTGATTGCTTTCTGAGGTCAGACAACATTGCTGTTGCATCAGCGCGGCCAAGCATGAGTGTGAAATTTTCGATGGTTTTGCTCGGAAACATGTTCGTCGTCAGATGGAGACAGTTTGAAATCCCTCGGGTTGTTTTATGCGAGCAATTAAAAAGTTAATGGAAAAGGCCAATATCCCACAGCATTGTTCCTCGTTCTCCGCTGTTCTGCTGGACAAAGATCATCCAATGTTTCAAATACGTTTCTTTACGCCGGGGCGCTTGCACTTCACAGATCATATTGTCCGTGTATTTTGTGCACCTGACGATCGCTATACACCTTTTAAATAACCCACCTCGTCTTTCTAGTTCTTGTTGCTCGCTCTAATTTTGGAAGCTGCCACGGCGGCTGACCACTGCATCCAGTGATCTTATGAGTTTCCTACCCCTCTGTTAGCTCGATTCGTTTTTTCCCTAATAACCGGTAACCTATCTTCTAGGGTCGGGAATTCGGGTTCCGGTAGCCAGGGTATGGATGCCGCAACTTTCTTACTTCCTCATTCCTCAACCCACTGGAACACCCGGCAAAGGCATTAGATGCCTTTTCACTCAGCACCAAATACACGAACGTAATTACTACGAGGTCGCTTTTGCCCAGTGACCATAGTTTGGCATATTACTTATATCCTCTTGATACCCGGTGGTCACGGAGTCTCTCTATATATAATGTTCCGATTTACATGCTGTCTTAGACAGTGCAAAATCAGCCATTGTATGACAGGCTTCCCTGGAATTCCCCTTGGGGCACTTCCTTTCTCTACTTTGATGTCCAGATACTTGAAGTCCCATGTTACCACAAATTTCTCGGTCCATGTTAGCACTGCGTGCGTCAGACCCAAAAATTAGATATTCCCATCTTTACTTGCATTTTTGGCTCTCTGTACACCCCATTTATATGGTTTCTAAAACCTAAAATGTAATGTTTGTCTTCAGATTCGCCGAATATATTGTGAATGGCGTTTCCTGGTTTTGACGCTCTGTCACCTATATATGGTTCCTTTGCCTCATTGCCTGTCGTCCATTCTCTCTTGTTCGTAAGATACATGGTCCGTCATGGGCATTTTCCTGGGCTTGTTTTCACTCAAGGTTTCTTTTGTGGCATGTGAGTCGAGCCCTCTGGTCCTGGTATCTAGTTGACCGCGTTTCCATTAAATGCTGGAAGCATCTGTGTGCCATGTTTATGGCACACGTACAAGGGTTCTTTCTTCATTTACAATGCTTACTGTGCTTTCTTGAGTTGCTCTTAGATGCATTGCGCGAGGGGATCTGTTTTTATGTCCTTTACGTGGCACCCGTGACTGTCTCTTCCAGTCCACAGCAGGGGCCTTGAGGGGATCGTTGGTTTCCTCTGAAAGTCAGCTCAAAACCCAAATCAACCCTGTTGTGGCATGTCTGATTTCTGGGGGGATAGCCGCAACACCCGCCTAACTATCAATCCTAGTCACATCAGGTTAGGAGGCCATCGTGAATGGTCGTAATCGTCCCACCGCCAAGGTTAAAATATAATCACCTGCCTTGGACGTTTCGGTCCCTGGTTTAAAGAGTACGTTTGAGAACTGGGACCTTTAAGGTACTACGTACCACGGATCTGCTGCTTTTTGTTTCCTAGAAGGACCTGACCAGCGACGCGGCTTCCATCCTGGCTAGAGCGCGCCGGGTTTTGACACGTTTATATACGCTGAGGAGCACCAGCCTAGGTTCCTCGGATTCAGCTTTTGAACTTCAGGGGCACAAACTGATGCTTGATTTTCTGCCTTAGGTATATTGTATATTGAAATGTCCGTTGTGGCCAGTAGGCGCCCACTGGACTAGCACATTGTTATGTCAGCTCGAGACAACAGAAGGTACCGCCAATACAAACTCAGAAGTTCTCTGGGTGGGGCCCTGGCTTCTTTATCTGAAAACCTCACCATAAGCTCACCAGTTTGTTTTTGGTGGCCGGTGAAATTGGAGGCAGGACTGCGAACCGAAATATTTTCATGACATGTCATTTATCTCTGCGTCGAGCTTTTCCATCGTTAATCAAGTGCTGGAAGCTTTTATGCAGTATCAGCTTTTGTTATTGCCCAGTGACCCTCAGCCCCCTACGTGCCGTGGATTTTTGCTTTCGGTTGTTTTGCTGTTTTCTTCATGACCACGAGCTCCCGCCGTAATCCGGTCTGCTGGGTTTTCTCAACATTCGAGCGCATATAAAGATTCCGACCCCCTGTTAGCGGAGCAATGGCTAATCCAACTAGTCTTTGGCCTGAAATTCTGAGCTATTAGGCATATCATAGTATAGTTTTAGAACCTATCGGATTAAATTTTTACTTTCATTCAATCCACATTTTGGAGCACTGCTGTGAACTTTTAATTAGCACCATTTCTCACAATTAGTAGTCACATCCCTGTCCGTTGTCCTTCCGCCATTGATGTTTTACCCTTTACGGCTGCTGGCATGATGGGCCGAGATGCAATTTTAACTCATGATTTGAATATAAACATTTGTGGAGCGAGAATTTGCGCTGAAGGTAAAGAACGGCATCTAGTGAAAAGGATGTAAACAAGGCTACCACAAAAATCGCCTCAATTTTTCAAAGAATAATTGTGAGCTGTGCACAAAGCAAGCACCTCTGAGGTGTAACCGGTCTGCTGCGTCCGCTGAAAAATGCGTAAAACACATTTATGGGTTTGTAGGAGCCACTAGAAGGCAAGCAGATCACGGAGTCATCAGGGAAGAGTATGCTGGCAAAAGCGGCTGTTAGGGGGCAGGAAAATGGCAAGAGGGATAGCAAGACGACTTCAAAATATAGAAAGATAAACGGGAAAAAGAAGGCTCCAGAAAAGCAAAGTTAATCCAAGTGTGACGCTCCCAACCTGAAGAACTGGCGGCCGCAGATTGAAGGAAATGAATGAAGAGCATGACCGAATAGTTAGTTGCAAATAGCAGGAGGCTGCTGCAAAAGTCCAAAGAGCCGGTGATTGCCCAAGCGAAGGACGGGAAGGAGTTGGTTTATAGCCAAGACACCGAAATCGTGAGGCTAACCAGGCTCCTTGACAGACTTTGATATGTGAAATGCCAAGGAGTTGTTTCTGGAATAGGTCGAGTGGGCAAGATCCTCCGCCTCTGCCTAAGGCATTTAATAGCAGTTACAACAGAGGTGTATTGCTGGGACCAGCGGCGCACGTGAAGATCCCACACCAATCTCCTCCGTCGAGTTGCTCACTTCCGGTAGGGCAAAATGGGAGGTATTACCTTTCGCATTTTGGCAAGATCAAAATGTCTCCATGCTGCCTTTGTCCCGGATGACTAAATAACCCTTTTAGTAATTCAACGCTAAAGGGAACGATGACTGGGACGCACGGAATCTATCTGTCCATGCAAGGTCAAAGATGGCAAAGAAGCGTAATGAGACCAATCCTCTCACCGGCATGGAAACAGCGGACGAACAATAGCAACGTTCACAATATGGGCAAAGAAACAGCTGGACAACAAAAACCGAGGACAATCTTGAAACAACCACGCCGGGAGGAACAAAGGATAGGAGACAGAGTAGCGAACGGAGAGGAATCTGAGCGACTTTAATTGTCGCGCACACCACTGAGTCCACCTCATGGAACTCGAACGCTGGTGTCCTTTTTCGAGATCAGGTATCCGGATAAGCAGACGAAGGAAGATCCGGAGTAACGCATTCCCGGTTACATTACTAAACGAGTTGCTTGTCGGGCCAAGCTGAAGAACCCGCATTTGAGGTACCTGAGGGGCCAAGATAAAGTGCCCCCGAGAACTGCGTTCGGGGCCACGGCAAGTAGCGAAAACCTAAAAGGTGCTAGTGCACCATAGCCTAAAGTTCGGGACATCAGTAAAGTAAGTCACTCGCATGGTTTTACTGCTCGGTCGCCGTATCAACAAGTAAGATGTGGTTGAAAATGTGTCAGGCTCCCGTTACTCTGGATGGTTTACCCATTATATGCAGGTTAGATTCGACGGCCGACGTTGGGAAGCGGTTGTGTCATTGGCGATCTCGAACTACGCGCAATGAGTTGCGCCTTTTTTCCATCTAGCCTAAATACGCAGGCCATAAAACACTACGTTCGTCTACGCACGGTAGCTGTGGAATCACTTTACAT
Organism: Fasciolopsis buskii; assembly: GCA_008360955.1. NCBI lineage: Eukaryota > Metazoa > Platyhelminthes > Trematoda > Plagiorchiida > Fasciolidae > Fasciolopsis > Fasciolopsis buskii. The sequence goes on along the minus strand of LUCM01000381.1, from coordinate 6,050 downwards.
TTACAGCTCACCCCCAAAGGACGAAATGAAGAAGTGAGCATTTATGATAGTGATTGAGAAGTTGATGAGCAATTAACCACGCTTAGCAGTATTTAGAGGATTCAACATCCATGAACTCATCTGGGTCGACGATAGCGCATCTAGAATTACCGATGGGATCTTGATATGGTTCCATATTCATGGCTCAGTATGATAAACGGGCGGCTAGATTTAAAGGTGGGCAGCAATCAGTGACCAGAAACAAATGATATCGGCACTATAAAGGTGGGAAATCCGTTTGGGAAAACCTATCACGGTGTGCCTTAGGGGACGCCGGTTGCAAAACGTGCATTTCCAAATGTCAAGCTTATTTTAACTTTGCCGGAATCAATGAAGGACATCTGAAAATTTCATTAGAGTATGTATTGGGCCCGAGAGCGTCCAGATCCGCCAGCCGCATACAGGCGGACTGTAGTTTAGAGGGGGTTACGGTAGCTAAATGGTAATCTTGCTCCTATAACCCCGAGGAGGAACAAGAGCCGTTCACTTTGGTGAAAACTTAAGACAGAAGGGGTGGTTGAATCCCGAAGTAAGCTAGGGATTCGCTAGAATAGTCATAATTCCCATACTTTATGTCACATGTCAAGGCAAGGTACTAAGTCCAGGTTGCGCGACGGAATGCTGTTTGAGTTTAGAAAGAAACTAGCTCGGGATACAAAATCAAATACCGAGGGGCTTTGTGCATATATGCAGTTCAAGGAATCCACGCTTGAATGTTTAGAAACCTCCGACAGGGGAGGCGGCTCTTTAGCCTTTAAGGACGAAGATAGCGCAGAAACTGTTTTTTCGTTCTTCACAACCTAACCTGTTCGGGATCTTCTAGTGTGCCATAACAGCACTTAAAATAGACAGGTTGAATACGGATGAATATAACTTGCGGCAGCTTTTAAGAGCATTAGACACTGATAAGTCCACGACCCCGCGGGCACCCACTGTGAAGTCGTCCAAACTGAACCAGATTTGATATAAAACATTGTGACCGAGCTTTGTAGAATGCAACCTAGGCAAGGAAATATTCTGTCGGACTGGTAAACGGCTACCGTTGGGGCAATACATACTGCAGATTTTATGCTCAAGGCTATGTACCACAGGGCGGTAATTCTGACGTCGACGTTGTGAAAATGCTTTGAACAGATAATTTGAGGTCATCTTTGCTCGCTACTAGTAAACACATGGCTATCAACTTCGGTGAGGCACGGTTCCGTCAAGAACAGGTCCAGTCTAACAAACTTCTGAACGTTTCCGGATGAAACGACACGCCGCGTAGATAAAGACAAGGTGGTCGATGTCTGTTACTCAAACCTGGGTGAAGCCTTCAAATTCATAATTCATCTTCCAACAGACCATAACTTTCCAGATTTTGGTGTAACTGGAGCAGCCAAGTTATGGATGAGGCAGATCCGCATCAACCATAGCTTTGCAACTTGGATGGGCGAATAAGAACCTGGATCAGAAGACGCCGAGAGTGAAGTGCCTCCGTGTTTGGACCTAATCTTTTCCTTCTGTCCATAGACGATTTGGCATAGGAACTGGTGAACACTTGCTCTATCTTTGCACATGATGCCTAGGTAACGGCAGTATATATCACCAAGATTTAGAAGCAGTACAGAGTTGGGAAGCTCGCTGAGCCATCCCACTTACACGTGACAAGCGCAAGCTGCTAACGGCAAACGTAGATCAGATCAGGAATAGACCCCCACGCCGTGTTATTGTCATGCAATATTACAATGAGTGCATATGTAAATACAAGGCTGGGAAACGGATAAATTAACGAACGAGTAGTGAATGACTGGAACAAGCTGCAGGAGGAAGTGGTCGAGGTGGGATCAGTGCGAAAATTGAGTGGGTAACTGGACGACGCATTGGCGCCTGTGCTTGAAGAAAGCTGTGTAAAGTGAAATGCATGACAAAAATTTTTCTTTTAAAATTATTGGAGTGGCAGATGGAGTTAAAAACAAGTGTCTTAATTTTATGGGAAAACTTAAGATGGCTTCCAGCCCTCTGATTCAGGGAGCTTTTGGTGCAAGGATATAGACCGTTAGGCCTCCTGCCGCGGGGTCCAGAGACCTTACTGTAACTAGAGTGTGCAACCATGTCCATCTTTGCGGCATGGTAATACGCGGAACACGGAAGTTTCCTTCCGGATCTCTTGTCTAACCGACCGCTGGCTAAATATCGACTCTGTCATTTGCATGTTACGGTAGTGCCAAATGGGTTCATCTCCGCGAAGAAAACATGTTTTGCCCTCATTTAAATCGAAGAATGCCCGTTTTTATCCTCGATGACCAGGCATCCCCGAAACTGTACTCTGCATGATAAAAGATTACGTTCTCAGACAAATGCACTGCTCCAGCTACATGGATCAGGAGCTGTACGTGTTTGCATTGCCTGTCTATCAAAGGTCAGTAGCATAAATAACATTGCTGCATGTCATATCTTTAAACAAGATGAACAAGGCATTGTATTCACATCTACTATTTCCATTCCAGGTGGACCTGAAAAGCTCAAGACCAGGTAGAATGGAAGAAGAGGACCCGGAGGCCCACAGTAAGCAACGACAGAGCAAGAAACAAGAAACGCTGGAGAGACGGGATTGACCTGAATGCCACCACGGCTGGTTTGGAGCCACCACAACCTGATTAACAGCGCCGATTTCCAAGATCCGTTTTTCTATGGATTGCTCAATGTATGCATTAGGTCATTAGTATTTTATTCTTATTTCACGTGTGCAAGGAAGGTGTGAATCTCGGTTCTTCCGGATAAATGTGTGATTTTGTTTACTAGTAGTCTGTTAAACCAGTCAACGTTACCTATGAAGATGTTAGAAATCTAAGCCTCTACAAGCATATGCATGTGCAGTTCTAGAGACCTCTACAAGTGTCGCTAACTATATAGATCTACCTACAGATAGATGGGGTCAGAGATGGACCTGCAGCTATCACTGGGTGCGTACAATCTTCCGTTTTTCAGTTAACGCATATGCTGCCTTGCCAATGTTAAAAAGTAACGTATGCATAAATATAATAACATTATGGGCGAGAAAATAGCGCCCCACGACTTAAATGCCCGCAAAACGTGGCCGTCTTGTGGGGCTGGGCAAGTCGTCATTAACTTGGGAACTGCAGCCATATTTCGACATTCATCAGTCGGCTGTGGTCACGTTTTGCACCAGCGGTACGCATATTTAGTGCACTTAAATGACTCGTAGTCTGCTGTCCACAAACGGCCCCAGGAAGCTCTGTATAAACTTATGATTTTTTTCAGTTTTGGTTTTCGACCGGCATAACTTTGCCTTGCAGAGTCTGAATGTACCTTCCAGTATACTTTCTGGGTATTCAAAGATTGCACTCTTATTCTTATCGCTGTTGATTTCTGTTGCCTGCAGTTTCTTTGCGTCGTCCCATCACAAATTTGATCTTGACTTGCGCATGCCTCTTACAAATTGAGAAATTTACGTTACTAATAGGGACTAACTGCGAAACTCGAGAGTTTTCATTCAATACAATCCTACGGCCCAAGAATCTGGGGGTTTGCCATGAACACAGACTACAAGTGGGCTAAACAGTGCAAAGCTGATGCCAAAAAGGAAGTAAGGGGTTCTTCTGGCGTCGGTCTGCGGCACTATAGAAGGCCGAGGGCATCTATACATCGGCCCAAGGCAGCATTCAAGTACTGCATGCAGGTATGTACACCATTTCCTAAAATGAACGTGGCTTGCATCGAGTGTTCAATGTCTGGCCACTGGAATGGTCGAGGGAGAGGAAGGAAATACTTATACCATAAGGCTGAAGAACCTAAGGCTGTATTAGTCCGCACGGCGTAGATTCAGAGGTGGCATGATCAAAAAGTTGAAGATAGTGAAAGTATTAACGATGGTAGATCCTGACAACATGTTCAGGCAGGCCACTGGCAAGAGAACGAGAAGCAATGGAGCAAGGCTATGGCGAGCCCAGTCTAGTTCAAATGTACCTACGAACATTTTCTGAAATAGAGTGGCCAGGCATTGGAACAAACGTCATCAGGAGTGGACAATGCTGAAGTTGTCATAGGCTTAAAAATCACTAGATAAGATATAATACGAATTAGCCCCGGTATCAAAAACTAAAATGCGGGGCGTTGCAAAGCAGGTGGAATGATGATGGCAAATGTCATTAAGATATTATAAAATAGTGGGACTCAAGTAAAACGGATATTCCCTTGATTAAAGGATAAGAGGAGGTCTCTATTCCCTTATAACTTCAGCGGATAGGGGCCTTCTAAGACAAGCTAAACTGGAAGGAGAAAACAAAACTTGCAAATGGAGGGTGCTAAATCTTCAGCTTACCAAGGAGCTCTGGATGACCGTTTGACCGCTGAGGTCACTAATGCTCTGTGCGACTGAGCTGAACTGCAGGTGGACTGGCAGCTCAGCTAAAAAGATCAAGATTAGGGAAACAGATGATTCTCGTAGTTAAACGAGGTAGACTTGAAGACCCATAAAAAGGCATACGCAAGTGTAGGTGACCGGGTTTTTCTTGCTGCCGAACGACTATTCTTCTAAACTGAAGCCAGGCGGTAATGAGTTAAAAGTTGGTGACTTTTTCCTCCGTTTATGACTCAGGGCTCTTTGTAGTCAAGGGGTAAGCCGATTGGGAAAGTGGTACAGGTTGGATGTGTAGGGCGAACGTCTGGATAGGACGCGAAGTGTGGAAAACCCACTTACCTCAAAAGCAGAGCGGTAAGAGGGGCCCAATTTGAGAAAGAATGCACATAAAATTCATTTCTAAAAAGATAAGTTAGGCGAGGTCTACCAGTCGGGACATATCGCTCAATATTATTGCCGCATTTAAGTCAAAATAACTGAGGGTGAAAATATGGAAGAATTTGCATTCCTCACCTTGTGAAAAACAAAATCTCATTGAGTGATAATCAGAGCAGATTATGATCAGTTGCTCAGGAATTCGGTTGAAACACGGTCAGTGTTTGTTTAAATGCGCGTCAACTATGGGTCAGTGGAGTTTCTATGGGTGATGATTTTAGATAGCATTAAACGAAAAGCGGATGGTGTTGAAATGTGAGAGCTGTGCTTTGAAAAATCGTCGTGTAGAGGATAAATGGGGTCTTATAGAATTTTGTGAGCGAAATTCTTACGTGCTTATAAGTGCTGATCACATAGACTGGGAGAAAACTCAGTTGGTGATATGTAAGATACAGGGATGGCCCCCGGGGGAAAAAAATTAAAGTCATTTCTGAGTAAATCCGGAAAAATAACAGGAGAAAAGCAAAGAATGATTGGAAAATCACATTGCCATACAAATCGGGAAATGAGGCTTTGTTTCACTTTGCATCGCGAAGCTTCCTTATTTCAAGTGTCAGCCATTGGAGATTTTTTACAAAGGTGAAAATATGAGAAGTCCACTTTGGATACTTTCCAGTGGTAACTTCGAGATATTTCACAGGATCGGCCCTCATAAGAGCTTTTGAGTTGATAGAAGACGTTTCGGATGAAAAGATTAATCGAGAGAATAAACAGATATTCATAACAGTTATAAATGTTGATATTTGAACCATCTGGCGTTGAAAAATCGTAAACGGAATGTAGGATGTTGAGAAAACCTTAAAAATCTTCATTGATCAAAAAGGCTTCAGAGCAGAGAAAAGATATAACGAAACGATAGCACTCTGTGGAACGCCTGTTGGTAATCAAAGGTTTTGAAGTTTTACCGCCCGTTTGTTTGCTCTGGGTTCGGTTAGAAAAGTAATCAGATAGCCATACCAATAAAGGCTTGGGACAACCGAATGTTTCAAGTTTGTGAACTAGAGGAGATAGTGAAACAGAATCAAATGCCCACGAAAAGGACTAGAAAGGCGTAACGGACGGATTTCATCGATGCCTTTAAGGATTTACAAATGTGGTGGATGCGGGAGGCGACGGCGTCGAAAGTGGACCTATCCGATTTATACACAAATTAAAAGGGGTCTCCAGAAGGATACATAGAAAAACGCAAGCGTTTACGCAAAGGACACTGCAT
>LUCM01000380.1:663158-727594 GCA_008360955.1 Fasciolopsis buskii | reverse complement strand
GTATCCGGATGCGTGAAGAAAATTTTGGCCGTGAGGAGCACGACGGTTTCGCGGCCATTTATCGTCGAGGCAGTATGCGTACCCGGTTGCCTCGTCTTCTCCAACACTCCACCATACTTGTACGCTCCGAATTGAATACATGTATATATATATATATGGCCGTTTCGGACTGTAAACTGTCGATACCTGATTGAGCGTCTTCATTGTTTTGCTTGGATGAAATGCGAATATTTCGCGTCCAGTTGCAATGTTAAGCTTGAGACCTAATTCTCATTTAGTGGACCAGGCATTAGACTTGAATATGTTGCAGTGCCCCAGACTCTTTCGGTACATGCCCTTCTGCTTTGAAAGTCGTGTTTCGGAGATAAGTCCAATTTTTTTAATTTTATTAACGTGCTTTTGATCTTTTACTTCCTTTATTTCTCTTGAGCCGATGGTTCTATGAAGTCGCAATCAAGATCATAGCACAAAATTAAAGGTAATTAGTTGTAAACAGGATTAAACTGTATTGTTTTAGCCACACTCGGAACGTCACTCTAAGTCACTCTGAAAAGCGGGGAACTTAGGGTCATCCAAATGATTAACGGTGCACTTTTTGAGGCTATCGGATGAATAACTTTAACACCTCTTGTATTATGCTCTCAGACTAACCCTCTGATTTCCACACCAAACCTAACCCGGTTGTGGACCGGTAGTCACTGTGTGACCAAAATTGATGTGTATTTTCGTATACGTCGAAGCAGTTGTCATATAACCGGCGAATTGTGGGTGTCGCGTGGTAGTTTTTCACAATTTAAAATGTAAACGCTGGTTTACAGGCTTTGCACACTCATGGGGATCGCCATTGGTACAAATCACATTCGCTTGATCGGTGAAGTTGATCACTCTTGGGAGCGAGGTTTCGTGGTAAAATTACAGTCTGATGATTAGCTAACTGCGATATGGTCAATCTGACTCAAATTACCTGTCGAGTTGGAGCGCGCCATGTCGCAGTGCGACTCGAACTGTGTCGGAAATTCGTACTAGATAGGAATAAATGATTATCTGCACAGAATAGGAGAAGTCTTTCTCCGTTGTCTGTTCGCTGTGCAGGCAAGGCGCATCGCCCACCTAAACAGGACTCAGATGCACTCAGTTTTCCAACTTGTGCATTAAAATCATCTGCTACCACTACAATGTCAGAGCTTTTGCTCTTCCGAACAAGAGTGACGAGGTTATCGCAAAACTCGTCTTTCGCCATATCAGTGCTGCAGTCTGTGAGAGCGTATGCCGAGATAACAAATAAACTACGCTTAACACTACTATCCGTCACACCACGTCAAGGTGTAGTCTCGTTGTATTGCGGACATCGAGTTTCATTACTAGGCAAGCGATCTTCGTCCAAGTTGACGGGATCCTGTCCCATCCATTTTCTGTAAATGCTGACGTTCTCCAAGGTTAAGTACTTGCGCCTGCCCTCTGTCGCTTATTCAGTGATCTTCTGTCCACCACCTCCAGGTCAGTTCACTCTTTTGCCGATGACACCACTCTTCGTTGTTCTCGTTCTTACCCCATGCAGACACCAACAACGACCGTGATGGTTGTCGCCAGTGTACCTCTAAACTCCGACCCTGAGCACTCTTCCTGGGGAACCAATAACCATGTCACCTTCAATGCTTCCAAAACCTCGCTTTTTCAATTTCCTTGGAACGACATCCTTTTTCCCAAAATTCTCTTTGACTCCTGCACTTCGAGTTCAACACTATTGCTCTTCTCAGCTTTCCCGTTAGTTCCTCGTTGCGCTGGTCTTTCTTCACATATGAGCTTACTTCTCGTGCTGCGCGAAGTTGGGTTTAACGAAGCTTTCTTCGTACACCGACTGATCCCCGTAGCCCCGCAGCGCGTAAATTCGTCTAAGAGGGCCACTTCAGCGTTGTCACCCAAGTCTATCCCTACATCGCGCTGACCTCCAGCCTGAGCTGGTTCGTCTCCTGAGGTGCACAGACATCAATAGCCAGTGAGTCCATTACCTGAGCTAAACACATCTGTCAACCAGCTTGCGCACATTGAAGGAGCCCGGATTCAGAGGCTGATGGGGCCCGAGATGTGAGCTAGCAGTTTGAAAATCACTTACGACACTACTTGACAATGAACCACTGCAATTGTTGGACCTCACCAGATGGGAAGAAGAGAGACAGTTAAGGGTAGAGGACAAATTGAATAAACGAGGGAACTGAGAAGTAACCTACTTATCACTAGCCACTTCCCCCACCGCAATGGAGAGCACCGTCTTGATTACCGATGCCGTATGGATTTTTTTAGACTTGCACATCGCGAGGAATGGTGGGCGAATACAGCTAGGGAGTTCTCCCACAAAGCATGATAACGATTAGAGTTCCCAACCACGCTCTTTGGTTCTAGCAGGCACAGGGGAGTAGCTGAGTGGAAGCCCATCTGCTTGGGTCAACCACTTTTCTACTCGTCTTCCCCAATAAGATGCTTGGAGGACCACAGGCCTCCACTTATTGACCGTCCAGGTATGATTGAATATTCGGCTTGAGGTTAGTCATCCAGTACAGCTTGATGGGTTACAGAAGTAACCAAGCCTTCCCACCATGCCGAAGAGCAGCCCCGATATGCCCCCCATAGCTTTATAAATTCCACAACTGTTTTCATTCTAAGAAGTGATGTACAATAAAAAGAACAAACCCGAAACTTATAAGGACACTGCGGACATCGTGGCTCAAACCGTGGGCCGTCCAGTATGCCAACACGCTACTGTCATGCTTCCAACCAATGGGCGACGGCGCCCACATCTTCCTGTAGATGTCTGCGATGGCTAGGCTCAACGGTAATTCGCCACAGTATCATACATGATACTGCAGCAAACTACGAGTCGTGTGACTCCCGTAGATCCAACATGCGTATTACCAGCCTGCGACCTTGACCTCAGGCCCGCACGAGCCATTTCTACTGGGTGTGAATATGAAGAGGGCTTGATTTTGGACTACTTAAGCTTGAGTAACATTCGGTTCTGCGTGCTGGTTTGCTTTTGAAAGGAGAACTACAAGCGGTTGATCTTAGCACAAAACCTCCAGTTCGTGAACAGCAATTATCGCTCTTCATTCAACCCCACGATCCTTCAGCAGTTTTGGCGTCCCTCTTAGAACAATGTGCATGCTTCTGTGCCCAGTCTCTGCAAGTGCACATGATGCAACAGTGTTCGCTTTGCCTGTTTTGACTGGTTGTCATGAATGTCTGTTGGTAGCGTGTAATTGACGTTTTAACTGAATTCGCCAATGAAATTTCAGACAAGTAGTTACATCAGTAAAAATCTTACATGCATAGAACAGCTGTCATGCGATTTCTCTTTCCGGAGTGCACTTGTGCACATAGTCGACACCGACATACGCAGTAAAAGGTAGTGAGAAATGTCGCTGTTTATTGGTAGAAGGACTGTGGTAAGAATGCAAAGTTTACGGACAATAACTGAAAGAGTACCTCTAAATAAGCATCGAAAGGGACCTCGAACGCTGATGTGGTTATGAGCAGCGCAAGTAAAAAAATGAAAGTTTTACAACAATGAAAGTATATTAATGCCCACCACTGACATTGAAAGAACTGGACTTTATTGAACACAACCTCCTTTAAAATACGCTAAAGACTTATTTTATTAAATCACCCCCCCCCTCCGTGACTGGAAATACGTTCTTATGGAAATTTCAGGGACTGAAGTTCCCCGTTGTAAAATTAATGAAAAACGGAGCTGTAATAAACGCAACAAAAATTCCACTAAACACGGCAATGCTAAGCAATCGTTCGGTGCAAGAAGTCGTACCGCAAATTACGATTTCCAAGAATCCTGAAATGGGAATTTTTCATTATATCAGTAAGTAGTTACTAAGGCGGCCCTATAGGGGACAAGAAGTCCTCAATTCGTCGCCATCGAGGACTAAAAATCGTCCATGTACAGTTTTATTGGTGTGCCATTTTCGGCTATTCTCCACCCCAGTGAAAACGACGTCGGGACTAAAGGTGTATTTTTCTGAACCATTTTGATGTTTGGGTTGCGCTGATGGCTTGACGCGCTGCACGGCTCCAAAAACTGTCTTGGTCCCATAAAGTTCATTGTTATGCGAGATTTCAAAATGCGGCGTGATTTCAGACATACAAGATCAGAAAGTCAATAAAATCCAACATAGTGCCTTATCGTTTACAAATACCTAGAGATCAAGACCAAGGTGGCAGCCAACAACCCGCACGCCGCGCGACAGCCGCACGGCAGCCACGGTCCGATATGTGGTTTAAGTCACAGTTCAGTTGCAGAACTTGAGGGCGGAGTTCCTTTTCGTGCAGTTTCTTGCATTGGTGAGCTTGCTGGATCCCTGGTGTTTCGATAATTGAGGTCCAATGGATTCTTCGGGTTTATGCAGTCGGTGAGGTCCAGTTACCCTCAGTCCTCCTCAATAATGAATTTGGGGAAAGTGCCGCGTAGTTTTCCGTCACTCCCTCCCGAAAGTAGTTGAGACAGTTAAGTGAAACTACGCGAAAAAGGAATAGGACTTGGAAGTCGAGCGCACGGTGTCACTTCTTATCTCTTCCGTCGAGTGCTCCTCCCCAAACCTTGACCTTTTTTGAAATCCTCCAATGAGTTTGCTCGCACACTTTCGCTTGGTTGCAAATCCAGCCTTTTGCGACTTGTGTCACAAAATAAGGCCTTCTTGTTCTTATTTCAACCCTTCTATTTCCGGTGGTCAATTCATAACCGCTGATTAAAAAGTTCTTTCCCGACTCGAACCGATGTCTTCTATGTTTAGTTGATCTGCTTAGACCATTCAAAATTTTAAAGACTTCTGGGAGAGCCCCCTGTCCACTTCCGTTTAGCTCCAGCTTCTGGAGTCGCTGACTGTGCGATAGCTCTCTCCCACCTGCAGATAACTTTGTGACTCGAAGCTGTGATTGTTCCAACACTCTGATGCCTTCTTTAGATATGGTCTCCATGGTACATCGAAAGCAGAATTTCCGGTTTTCTGAGCCATCTGCTCTTTCTAGTTCCTACGGCCTTTTGCTTGCCACCTGCACCGCTTCCGTGCACTGTACACCTAATTTGAAGTTAGCAGTATGTTCTCTACAGCTGTGGTTATTCTTGCTACCGTCTGGTCGTCTCCAATTCCCATGTCCCCGGTGGGCTCTTGTACCCGCCCCCCTTTGGAATTTGGCAATTTCCTTAATTAAAATGCAAATCCCACCCCAATGACCGTCTGTAGATTGTGCCCAGATCGCGCCGGCGAATTCTTGTGTCTAGTGAGCCTATGTTCCTCACATCATCTTTGAACTAGAAAATCGGGTTTATTAATTTATTTTGCCATATCTTTAGTGTAAAACGGGAACAACCCTGGCCCCAGTAGGGATCCTTGAGGTACATGGCCATTTATACCTGTCTGCTTGACAGACTGTTTTCCACATTAACTCCACTCTAGGGAATGCTGTACCCATTTCAATATCTTCGTGTCCAGTCAAACATGCTCCAATTTTCCATCAAGGGTCTGTGGTTTATTGAGGGAAACTAAGTAACAGACTTCGACGCACTCACCTTATTTCAACCTTCTTGTCAAATCATCAAGGAGGTTGAAAATGCTTTAAAATCATTATCGTTTCCGTGTGAACCCATATTGGCAGGCAGTCAACTGTTTGATGCTTTCCATGTGTCCCATTATTCTGGATTTTAAGATTCTCCCAATACATTTGAGCACTAACGAGGTACAGCGGAAGAATAGGCACTCGAAACCCATGTCCCCTTTCCACGAGAATCACGATCGGATCTGACCGTTATCCTGGTGGCCTTCCTTCATCTAGTGATGCGTTAAACGTTATCCCCAGGACTTCGAAGAGTATGTCCGCCAGCGGCATTGCAAATGGCGGACCAACTCCGTCCAGTCCAGCAGACTTAGAGGCTTCTAGAAGCTAAAGGCTTTCCACTACCTCCTTTTTGGCAATTTTCTCATGCAACGTTACTGTACTTTCTGTGGGTCCATCAAGGTTGCCCTGGGGCTTCTTGATCTTCCATAATTGGTCCCTGCAGGAGTCTCAGTAGATTTTTGGCTTTCTCCACGCTGTCAAACTCTTGCTCGCTATGCTCGTTTTTGCCCTCTCCCCGCTGCTTTTCTCACGGTGGTCCTCGATTGTGCATAGCTGGTATGCGTTTTCGCATTTTGAATTTTGTTCAGTAGGCTTTAAATCCTTGGTTCTGCTCATTCCCGCTCTATGCGAAAAATTTGCCTCTAGCCCGCCTATACTTTGATCCAGCCTGATGCACATTCGCACATATGTATTTCGCTGCATTCCAAAATGCATATAAGCGAAAGAACTCCGAACATTGGTATGGTGTGAGCCAAATCCTGTCCTGAGAACTAAACTGATGTGAACGCCAGACTGCACTCACATAAAAGAAGGTTTCCATCCCCCTGGCGTGTAAGCATCGTCCAATCCGGTGAGTCTTCGATGCAACAATCCGGATGATCAGGTATCCAGCCATAAAGTCCTGCAACCTAACTGGAGCGCTGACAGGTGTTATCGGTTAGCTGTCGTCGGACATTGAGCCCCCAGACATCAGACTGCGATTCACAAGAAAATTTCTGATCTCAAAGCAGCTGCAGATGACAATAGATGCACCTAATTGAACAGTAAAATAAAGGCCCTAAAACGAGCAACAAATGTTTAACATGCTCTAAACTTTCTGAAAACCACCAGCAGCATAACCGTGGGGAAGAACAAACGCTCAGTGTTTTATGGAGTCCCGAAGCCGTACATGAAAAATTTGAATGCAGAGAAAAGGAGCAATGAAATAGCACCTAGTGAACCTTTTGAGGGCTGTAGACATCTGGAAAAATGTGGAAATGGAAAACTCAATGAGACTGGGGCAATAGATATGGGATAGGTGATTTACCCCAAATCAGCTCGGGTCTGTGCTAGTTTAATTAACTTGGTGTTCACATCCAAACAGAAAACGGATAGCAACGCAAATGGTATAGGGGCAAGTTAAGGAGAGCCACCAGAGGAGATCAAAGGATATGAAACTATTTTACTAGAAAAGGACGGAACAAAGGAGGCATAACTGAAATGTTTAATATGCTATAGGTCCAGACAGGGATGAGCGCAGAAGACAGCTTTGTGCAGTCTAGAAGACTAGGAACTAAGGGCGAAAACACTGGGTTCTGGAGATGTAGAAAACAAGTGCCAACCAAATCCTTCACTAGATAGAAGGCTGACGGAGAGAACGTTAGGGGCTAGAATTTGGGAAAGGTAAAACTGGCCAATCCTTTAAAACCCAGTTGGATGCAAAATGGTTTTTGAATTTGAGGCTAGGCAGGAGAGGATATTAGCTCCACGAGTGCGACTGGTTTAGTAAATGTGTGCTATGCTATTACCTTTCTCATCGAGGAAATCGGATGTGGTAAGCATCTCCAGCCGTGCAGGTGCGACTAGTGCTTCCCTCTTTTACTTGTAACAAACACCGGGCCGCTGGAGCAATGGTATTTGAAGACAACACTCGCTGAGTGGAAGGACATTTTGTGTCTACCAATGGAGGAATTCCAAGCGCTCTTTCGACCCTTCGGGTCCCTACTGCCAGGCACCAAACGAACTGGTCCAAATTATCACTGTGGAAATCCGTAGTAACACCCCACTCGGACTATTTTGTGCTTGGTCTCCCACCTTCAATAAGGACGCCACTCTCCTCGAACAGGCATAACGATTATCCAAGGTAGTGGTTGGGGGAAGTTTCACGGTCAACAACACCGTGACTTAAATCCATTCCAACTGGACGGGAGCAGATCCCGAGTGATCTAACAAAGACTTTTTGACTGAACGGCTGGCACAAGCATGAGAAGAAGGTGAAAAATACACAACCTCGGTTGTTGGTTAAGTCACACTTAATAAAAATAACAAAAATAGAAATAATAATTTTGTACACTTATCGCTTTGCACGAGATCAAATTTGAACGGGAGTGATGCAGAGGAAAGGCGAATAAAAGAAATCAATAGGGTTAAGCGGATGCGTGCATCCTTGGCTTATTCGGGAACTATCCTGAAGAGTAGAATTAATTGCTGTCAGGCAACGCAAAATGCACAAGCATGCCAGTCAAAAATTAAAACGCGGAAAACCGCTTCACAAGATTAAACGGAGTTTTCTTGGACCATTTGCGAGCAGCTGAATACGAGCAACTTCGTGTTCAGCGTCAGCAACTTTACGTATCGCTGGCGTAAAAATGACTGGAGGTCAATGGCCGATATCAAAATATGGCAGGGGTTGCCAGGCAGCAAGAGCGTTACGTAATGGACGGAAAAGCTGAGTTGATGAGAAGAGAAGTAGTGAGATTAATGTGGTTGGATGAATGTAGTGAAAGCCAAGCGGAGCGCCATGCAAAGTAGATAAGACAACCGCATTTAACGACAGTATAGGCCCGATAAAAAGAAGGAGAAGGTAGAGAAATGCTGTTAAGATTATCTCAAGCTTTCTAGACGGTATTTTACGAAACAATTTACTAAGAGAATATGGAACCCCAAAGATTACTAAATGTATTTATACGCGGTTGTCTGTAAGCTGGACCAAAAGATGCGTTGGAGAAAAAACATTTTCTGTCAAAACATTTCTTAAATACACTAGCCATGAATGTCCTCTGTGCTGTCATTTTTATTGTCGCAGCTTTTGATCTTAGCCAGAAGTAAGGGTGGGGAATTCGAGGTGGTGCGCGAGCCGTTCTAGCGGCTGTAGTTACCGTGTTTTTGCACAATCGAAAAAGATCCATCTCAGTTGGAGTATCCAGGGCGATCAGCGGCGTGGTTTCGGACCAGTAATCAAGCGGCAAATCTAGCAAGCAGAGTCCTTGCTGGAGTGAGAAGGGAGCAGACTTGGAGTTGCTCTTAAATGGACGGAACCGAAAATATTGCGTAAAGCCCAGGGAAGTATTGTTGTATGGGTTCCAGTTTGGGGTTATGGTGCTTACTGAACCATAAACCATAGACCTGCAACGTAATGCTTGATTGCGGTTAAGAGCTGATAACTAGACTTGAGCTTCGGTGTCAGATTTAGTGGTAGTTGCAATTTTAGCCGAGATGAAGGACCTAAGAGGTCTTAGTCAATCTCCGCTGCACATTTGTGATTGCGGTTCGGTCAACTTTACGCATATGCGTGAAGACAATCTGGCAATATTCTAGGTGGGGCATGGCATGGGACTTGAGGTTGATTAGCCTGCAATCTTGAGTGTTGAAGGCCCTTAAATTTATTGTGGTGCTTCTTTTAGCTGCGGCTATTTGGTCGTGGGCTTGTTCATGGAAGTTGAAAGAGCAGGTTTACTGGAACTTCAAATACTTAGCAGTTTGTGATGCAAAAATGGGCATGCCATTATAGAGAGGAGGCTCACCGGTGCATGGCATTTATATGCGATTAGAGAATCCTGGTAACCAGAAAACTTCATAAGCCACTTGCAACACAAGTTCTCAAGGAAACCTAGGTCTTCAGTGGTAGGTGCAAAAATAGTTTAAATGATCCATCTTCAAATGAATAGATTAACTTAATGTCATCGGCACATAGGAATGGTGTGTCATGGCGAATGACTTTAACTTTTTCAGTAATATATAGCGGAAATAAAAGAAGATCAAGGATGCTATCCTGAATAACCCTACTAGCAATAGCAGCCGCTAATACCAACAACCTGAAAACGATCAGAATCTTCGGATGATTGCCAAGAAGAGAGCTGATTTCTTACTCCATACTTCACAATTTTGGCTAGGACTCGGGAGTAAGAAATGCATTCAAACGCTTTTGACATTTCTAAAAGGATTATAAGCATCGGACGTTGGAAATTAGCACCCTGATTAACTAGGTTTACGAAGTGAAACTTACAGGCAAGGCAAGATCAGCTTTTCAGGAACATGTGTTGGGAAGGGTTGATAAGGTGATGAGCAGTGAGGAATTTAACCAGTCGTTTTTTAAACAATCTTCTCCATAGCCTTGATAGAACTGGAGTGTGGCTAATGGAGCGAATGTTTTCTGGATCATGCTCGGAACCTGTTTTTGTGGAGTGGACCAATAATGAAGGCTTTCTATTGTGACCAGAAAGAACCGCCAGACATGGGGAGCGAGAACAAATTTGGGAGAAGCGGAGGAAGATCTGGAGCAGCGGCACTAAATAGGGATGCTGTGATGTCATCGGACCCCGGCCTGGCTTATTTCATCACTGTGATGATACCGACAACGTCGAATAAAATGTAGAATGATCTAACCAAAGTTAACATGGGGTTGACTTCAGAATTTAGCCGACTGTCAATAATCAGAATGGAACAGAAATGTATGTTGAATGCCTTGGCAATGTCTAGGGGGACTCTATTCGTGAGCTGTCCAATATGATGAAGTTCGCAAAGGCCGACGACTTAGGCTGCCAGCAAGCTTTGAAAATATGGGAAGTCTTTCCAACTGGGTTGGGCGAGCCAAGAGCTGACATTTCCTGCCTGTGGAACCTTAGTTCCGATTCCATAAGAAATTCTTATTGCGAGCCGTTGACTTGCATTAATAGCGAGAAGTCTCCCGTTTTGTTGAGGACTTTCGGAGCCTTCAAGATTTGCACCTGTAGCTGACAAACCTTGCTATGCTTTCTGGGATTATGTTGAGTGACTGGAGTGAACAGACGATAAATAGTAGAAGTTTCGCGAAAAGGTCTTCTGCGGGCAGGCGATAAAAAGAAGCAGGACCATTCAGGGGTTCGCGCAGCATCGAGGAGCTCGTCCCAAAGTGTCGGCATATAGGAGGGGCCAGTATGGATATATTTCTCGACATTCGAGAGACATGCGCAAGGCAAGATCAAATTTACACAAAGATGGCGCAGTGAAAATCGTAAACATAATCTGCAATAATATAGGCTAAGCACGAGTTTTCGGGATTAAAACCAGAGCTGAATAGTTTCTGGGGCTGAGTGCCATTCGTGCAGTGCGAGTCAATCCATGTTTAAACGCATCAAGCGTGCGTATCGCGGGCGCATAATTTGGCTGGGGATAAATGGTGGATGTTGCCAAGTGACCGGGTTTATCAAAAATCAGGAGGGTAATTTGGCGAAGATGAAGATCAATAGGGATGTAGTAACGGGATTGAGACGAGTCGAAATCGCACTGGATATCATGTGAAGGGGATGGAGAATGGTAATTAACAACATTCAATAGTCAAACATAAATCAGGGGGAAACCTTCAAGGTTGCATCAAACAATTTACGGGACGAAAATATATGAAGAATTGTGGATAGAGAGACAATGGTACTTACAGAAATAGTCACTGGAATTATGCGGCTGGGAGTGGATTGTAATGTGTGGCGAGAAGAAAACCACTACATGTAAGATTTACAATCAATCCTCAAACACACTTGCCATGAGTGACCTGTGTGTTGTCTTTGTTTAATATTAGAGATCATGGTGTTCTCTGGAGGTAAGAGTCGGGAGGTTCGAGGATTGGCGGCATTTCAGCATTTTGAGTAACTGTTTTGGCCAGTCGTAATGGCTCAGCTGAGATGAGGCGCCCGGGGTCATTTACGTGACTTTGTTTGTCATTAGGGTTACGCAACCAGGTACTGGAGCGTCAGGTCCAGGTAGCAGGGGATAAGCAACCAGCGCAAAGGATGGAATGGAGCTTCCGGTGAGAGTTTGCTTTGCATCTGTGGGCACTGGCAAGCCTGGAGAAGAGCCGGAGAGAGAGGGCAGTCGGGATTTTGTTCCAGCTGGTGTCAAGGTGATTAAACAAAAAAAATCTAAACAGTGATAACAGTAAGTTTCTTACAAAGAATGCAGTGTCCTGACGACTGTCTTGAAATATGCCGTAGGTACTTTTCCCTTTGACCGGACGTGTGTAACAAATACTGTCTGCTTGCTCTCTATAGGGTATACGGCTCAGTCAGTCTTAGGCTTCATGGTCCTTATCTGTAGCGTGTTCCTCTTTCTGATAGGATGGCTAGCGTGGTGGTTAGGGAATGAAGTCCCTATTTATTCTGTTTGTTGCAATCGCCTGGTGTACATGCTGCGAAGAATCAGTTATAACTGATTTTGGGGTAAACCACTGATGATTTGTACTTCCAGTCGCCAGGAAAGGGTATAACTGAATGGGTCGTGGATGGCAGCATGGACTGGATGAAAGGACAGGATTTACCACGAGAAGACATAAAAAAGAAAAAACGGAAGAAGCACAGGAATATTGGGATTAGTTATTTGTGTTTGAACAAGTCAATAGCAACTTGTACCACATAGTAGTTTCAGCAAACGTGCATCAGTAATCAAGAAGGAAGAAAAGCGGCAGTTGTTCTAGACATAACAGGTGTACATTTGGGATGGGCATGCTGAATAGAGGGGTGGGTAGTGAAGCATAAACGGACAGTCCGATGCGCCACTTCCCAGACCGTCCGACAAAGTAGCCAAACGCTTATACATCTAACAAGGGCAGTGTGAGGTTTCCCATTTCGCAGGGTCAGGTCTGGGCTGATGGCATACATATCCATTGTAGAAGGTGGCCCATTCCTTCGCAGACCGAGTGTGCTTTGGTTGCTGAGGTCAATCTGATCCGGCGGAGACTTTTTCTCTCTTTTCTAGCAAGGAATGGTTGAGCCCACATAGGTACTCTCCATAGTTCCTCCGCCTGACCTTAATTTTCCGCGTTGTTTTTTTTTGCAACTGCTGGGGGTGGTCTGTTTTCCCCACGTTCGGAGATGCTGAAGCAAACCTGTCGCAGTCATTTGGGTTTTCGCACGGACTAAAGAAACGAAAGTGGGAATAAGCAAACACACGGGGGATGGCAGTTTATCCCGTAAAACGCAGACCTGTACGTATGGCTCCGTCATCGTCAACGCCTTGTCTTGTTCTCATTAGCGAGTGCTGCTTGAAACTTACTAATGTGGACTTTTGTGTCGCGAATCACATCGTTTGTGTGACATGGACAGATATTCCTTTTTTATAAATGAAACTAGGCTGGGTACGTAAGGGAAAGGAGTCTACCTGGTTAGCGTTAGCAGGTTACTGGGAAGCAAGATGAGTAGGTAGGAATAGTAAAAGGAACCTCGAATATGTTCTCTGATGAAATGTCTACGAAGAGAGAAACTAGTTCCGGCAATACCCAGCATAAAGACAGGATCCTTTATGTTGGCAGAGCATATCAGAAGCAGAGAAATCTATGGTTACAGGAATCCGAGGTGAGAAGACCGATATAAGGAGGATTAATCGCGGTTATAGCTGTCATGGAATCCAGAATCCTTCTGCTATCATGGACCTTAAGGTTATTTAGTGTTGTTGGCCGAGATCCAGGTTTTGGACACTTTACTGTAGTGACTGTTATAATCCTAACCAAACTTCGTAGGCCAGAGTCTCTGAGAGATAAGCGTCGTATATGCGGTGTTGTCCGTACTGCGTTAGTATACTCGGTTCTCCTGCGTCCTCAGATTGCGTGTTATGGAAAGCAGGTGGGTGGGATTTGTTTTTAGAAATCCATGGCTGACTCAAGGGCACACTCTTCCGAGATAGGGGTGTTGGTCAGTTGAAGGACCTGGGTGACACTTAGGTAAGTATTAAAGGCAGCCTTAAAACTGGATTGGTTTTGTATGCACCGAATGCTAATGGGAAGTTTGTTCCAAAGTTTGGCATAAACAACAAGACAGAAATGCAACGTTAAAGAGTATTTGGCGATTTCCGTACGGATGGCTAGGGACCTATGACGGAAAGGGTAGGGGCTGGCAGAATAGAATATAGGTGCTCGGTGGATAAGGAGCGCCTATTCACCAGGTTATGCAGAAAGGCTAGGTTAATTTTCAGTCGCCGTAGCCATAGTGGCTCACGTTTGAGGGATCGACAGCATTCCTTGTAATTCAGGGTCGTCGACCAACCTATCACTTGCTTAGTGAAGCCTTTCTGAGCACCCTCAATGGAAATCCTGTCCAATTTTTACAAGCTGAAGTATACCAAAGTGACATACTGAAGGAGTAGTTAGATGTGTATTTTCTAAATGCTGAGGATGCTGTCGGATGGTTTTACTGTGCAAAACATCAGACTTACATTTCTCCTCGCTTTAGCCGACTGAATAACTACATGCTCTGAGAAATTTAGAGAGGCTGAGTAGCTGAAACCAAGGTCACGGATTGTGGGTCTACATGTAGTAGGAGATCCAACTAGCAAAATTGAATCTTTAGGTAGTGCACACCTATACGTGAGTATATCACTTATCGGCGGAGAAGCTGATCATCTAGGGGGTACACTAGTCGTCTTAGGCAGACAAATCGGCACAAATGTCTCTAACCTCAATACTAACTTCATTCGATTTAGGAGAGTAAACTACTTTTATGTCATCAGCAAACAAGAAATGGACGCCGTGAGTTATTGAATCTAGTGCACCACAAATGTACATTTCGAATAGCAGGGGACCAAATACGCTGCCCTGTATGACGCCATTACTAACAGGTCTGAGATCGGATGTAATGCCGTCAATGGAGACCACCTGTGATCTTTGAGTTAAGTAAGACGAGAGCCAGGATAGAAAAGGATCAGTCAGGCTCAAAGAGCTCGCTTTGGATAAAAGGTGCTGATGAGGGGCACGGTGAAAGGCCTTAGACATATCGAGGTAGATGACTGCGAATGGCATACTCCTGTTTGCTAGGTTAGTTAGAAGTCAAATTGACAGTTGGTGCAAGAACGGGATTGGAGAAACCCGTGCTGTTTGGGACTAAGGAGGTTGGAGGCTAAAAGGTGGTCCACAATGCATCGTTTTACCACCTTCTTCATAACCCTGGAGAAAACGGGCGTGTGGTTGATGGGACGGTAATTGGATATATCATGCAGAGACCCTTATGGGTACGGCTTATTACAGAGTGCTTCCAGTTGGCTGGAACTGCACCAGAGTTAATTGATAGTGCGAAGAGGTTGAGCAGTAGCAAAGGTAGGTCAGGGCCACAACAAGGAACAGCTGATGGAGGGTTGCCATCAGGGTTTTGGTAAGTCCCCGGTTTGAAATTGATTAAATGTCGTTCAATAGTCTTAATACCAAAGGACACAGAAGATAAGGTGGAGTTATTCCTATTCTGTATTTCGGGTGGGTCGCTGACTGCATCTGGGGCCGTGGAGGATGCGAAATATCGATTAAATGCCTCAATTATGTCTTTTGGGGTTGTCGCAGACTCACCATTAGGCGAAACTAGGAAGTTTACTGATGGTTTGCGATCATGGGATCTACATTTATAAAGTTTTGAAAGTATTATGGTTTGAATTTTACGCCTTAGTGCCCTAGCTTCTTTCAGAAGGAGACAGTCACTTGGGCGAGATTAAGTGTCGGACAGATGGTGCAAAAGAATAAACTTCGAAAAGTCATGTGTCAAGGAAAAGTGCCGTTGCAACGCGGCATATTTGGCTTGCAGGGAGCCACTTTGAGAAGTTTTTTGTTCATTCGTTCTATAATGGTCAGTTTAGAGATGCAGCTGGCCTTGTTGCGATAAAGTTCATCTGCAGCCGTCTGTGGGTCAGTCGCTAGTATAAAGCTTCCCTAGTCAAGTTGGTGTACCAGGGAGGGAAATTGCTGCCAGTTAATATAGGGTGGAAGATTTGCGTCAATAGGATGGTTAGGGAGGAGGCATGAACACGGATTTTTACCGTGAACTACCTTGTGGTCGCTCCTTGGAAATTTATTTCTGACGCGAACCAAGATGTGATGATCAGTATGTGCACAGATGAGATCTAATATATTATTACTTCTGGTGGATGACGCTACGTTCTGTACCCAACTCCCAAGATGTAGGTGGGAGACGAACGATTTAAGGCTTGGGGGAGCCGTAATTGTGGACCAGGTTACGCCAGGAGATTGAAGTCTTCGGCAATGATTTTCGATGTTGATGGGAAGGTTGCAATGTGGTCAAATTCGTCCGCTAAGAAGGGGAGGATAATTTTAGTATGAGCTGGAGGGCGATAGATGCAGGCAGTATGGATAACACAGGTCGACCCCTTGGTAGTGAGCCATACCGATTCTTGGAAAAGTTCGAGTGCAGGACGCGTAAGAACGGAGACTGATAGGCCTGCCTAACATAATTAGGGTAACTGCTTCCATGACGGTCGTTTCTATTACCTCCAAAGGATTGGTATCCCGCAAGAGAAGTCGCACTATTAGAAGTATCCTCGGTAGGCCAAGACTCAGTGATGAAGATTATATTGGGGTTGGAAGACGCAGCAAAGCTTTTTAAGTGAGTGAATTTGTTTAGGATTGAACGAAAGTTAATTGGCGCGAAAGGGCAGGGTATGCTGTCGTCTAGGCGGGGTGAGTGGTGAGGTTGCAAAGACAGAGAGACGGTGCGTGAAGGGTCAATTTTAAAAGGGAATAGTTCGGTAAGCAGATGGAATTAGTTCCATTTTGGTGGGCGTTAAATGAGATATCACAGAATAAGGCGGAGGTGAGGAAGAACGAGGGCATATAGCGTTTTTCATTATGCTAGCATCGGGGTAACTCGAAGTACTGGGAAGACCAGTGCGGAGGAAGGCAGAAGGGGAGTGGGCTTGGATAAAAAAGGAGGTGGCGGTGGTTGTTCCCGAGGAGGGAGGAAGAGGGACGTTTCTGGCTGAGTATGTGTGGTCGAAAAAGGGACATTAGTAGACTGGGGTACGGCCCTTGTGCTTGGGTCGAGGCGCTGGTAAGCGGAGGTTGGTGACAGTACAGATATGACGGTGGAAATTTGCTTAATGGAGGCCAGAGTCAGCTGCCTTGGGAAATCTGACGCCGCAGCAACGGACTTTGGCGGGAACAGCTGGTGCAACGCTAGGTCTTTTACATCTACGGTGCAAGCCTGCGGTTTTCTTCCGGCTCGGATAAACTCTCGGCAAAATCCTTTCGGTCCCCGTGAAAGGAATGGCAGGCAATAGAATGTTAGCGCGATCACAGTCAGGCAGTTGAGGCACCGGGGTGCTGGGACTAACAATGGGATGGAATGGGGTGGGGTCGGAGTAGTTTGGTCGCTGGGCTAATAACGCTTGCGTTGTTTCACCGGCGAGTATTGCGTTTCTTGTTGATGGTGTGAGCGCAGATTTTTCATCATGTGCCATTATTTTAAGGGTCTGGATGGGGAAGGGCGAGTTTTGATTGGTGCTAGACATTTCTGCTTCGCGGGGAGAAGAGAGTTTATGGAAGCCTGCGGAGAAAGTGATAGATGAGGGGTTTATATGCGGGCGTTTACGGGAGGGCCGCGGCAAAGGAGGCAGTAAAGAGCTGTCTAAGTCACCAATTGCCTGTGGCTGTGGTGGGGCTTCGGGGACCGGCTTAGGTACCAAGCTCCTAGCTATGCCGGGTAGCTTGGGAGATTAATGTTTAGTGGAACGGTTTTTGAGTTCCCACTTGTATGCAGTCTGAGTGCCTCTCTTTGAGCAGGGGTTTTATCAGGGGTAACTTTTAGGACCTGGACGGGATAGTTGAGTCTATGTTAGCTTTGCTTCTCAAAAACTGCTCTGCAGCAGCGGAGCTAAGAAACTGAAACAATACTGGACATGATCTGCCTAACATTCGTTTACTTGGTCTTAAGCAGTGGCAAGGGTTTTTTGTCATATTGGAAGCAAAGAGAACAGCATTTTTAAACGGGTCTAGTGGAATGCGGTCAGTAACGTTATAAACCATGGCACTAGACGGCCTTAGGTTTTGCTGCTTAATTTCTGAGGATATTGAGTCGATAACCCGACAGACACCAGCGAGATTTTCGCGTAGTGGGTTTTCGGGTGCTTTAGGTAGGTATGTGAGAGGGAGCAGCTTTGTAATCACTGGGTCTATCAGAAAAACTTTGTTGTTTATCTCGTGAATCGCTGCTCTAATTTCCGTACTTTATTATTGGTACCACAGTTGATAGGTTTTCATTAGCTCTTTCGCGGGGTGGGTAGACAGGCTAATGCGAGTAAGTTTCATCCAAATCCGCCTGTATTGTTTGCGACCAACGAAGATGAAGCCCTGGGTTTACCGCTTTTGCGTCGGGTACAGGTAAAGGTAAGTTGTCAGTACCGCCAGTGGATTTGTTCTCATATAGACTAGTAACAGATTTGCCTGGTGGAGAGCCTGGAGTGGAAGTTGAGCGGGGTAAGTGCGGAAGAGACTGATTTTGCCAAGTGTTTAAGGGTGTAGTTTTTGAGGGGTTTTGTGTGAACGCCGACTGCAAGTAACTCCCAGTAGTGCTCACCGGGCACGGTATCGTGGGAGATACGGAGTGGGGAGTCTATCGCCAGGAGAAGGTATGTTGTTTGACTCCATGGCAGTAGGCACTGGTTTTGTCCTCTCGGGAAGAACCAGCACTGGCATCTTATTATTCAGAAGTGGAGCGCCTGATAAAACCGCATTATTGTCGACTTGAGGAATTGTACTTAACTTCTGTGACCGCAGTATATCTCCCTTGAGGGTAGTCTTATCACCAAAGATCCTCATATTCTTGAGATTTGCAGTTAGCAATGGTTGCCTTGTTTGTTATTGACTTCTTGGCAGATAGTTCATCACAAAATTGAAATAAAATTGGACAGTTATTTTTTGGTTTTTTTCCCAGGGCCTAGAGCAAAGACAAGGATGGTGGGCCATACTACAGGCATTGAATGCTGTGGTTTGGACTAGTGGCAAAGGGATGTGGTCGGGTATATTGAAGGTAACAGCGTTCTTAGCATTCAAAATGCATTTGGGGGCTTCTTTAGGTAAGATGCCAAAAAGGCCCTCAGTTGCAGCGAGACTGCTGGCACTGATGTCACTGGATGGGTCAATGAGTCTGGCTATTGTGGACGGTTTCGAAGACACGTCTTCCATCCTTTGGACTTTTACTTCCAGGTCCTTTAAACTTTTTGAGACATCCAGAGCTTCTTCACAAGAATTACTGAATATGCTGACAAGCAGGACTAAGCATGTCTTACTGGAAATAAGTGTTTGAGTTCTCTTTCAGTTTAGCAGTGAGACGCTTACGTCGCTTTGGTTCCGCTGGTGAAAACATAATACGTGTTTTCGAAAGTCAAGGTCTTCTGTAAGTGCTATGAGACACTATAAAAAGTTATTAACTTCCATACATACTATGCGATAGTGTCCAGAAGTGCTTGAGCGTGCAAGTGAAATGATAAGCAGACAGGCAAATTAGGGAATTTTTTCATAAAAACAAATTAAGAGACGGACACAGTGTGATATGCAGCACAGAAACGTTTACATTAGGTCTAGGCTAGGGCTAAAAATATAACAGTCCTTGTTTAAAATAAATGATGGCAGAATGGTCAGCAAGAGGTCGGGTAAAAAATAGATGCTCAAAAAAATTCAGGAAAATTTTCCAACCACAAAAAGTTTTAATTCTGCTAAAATTGCTAAAAACACCCTAAACGGCCAAGCAACATCAAGAACAACTCATAGCAAGGGGCATTGAACCGCAATCATTAGTAATAGAGTCAGAACTGCGAAGCCAACTGCCTGGGATTTTAGTAGGGGTGCAGAAAGCAGCTCTCCTGAACAAGGCATGAAATCGCAGCTCCCGGGGTATGACAACAAAGGGGACGCTTCGGTTTTTTGCCCATTATTAGTTTGTGCTGCGAAGTCCAGTGACTCCTGATTTCGGGCTGGGGTAAGGCATTTTGCATGAATTTGCTTTCAACAGGGCCCATTAAACTGCGGGTGGAAGAGAAAAACTGTTCTTATCTTTTAACTTCATCTGACTGCTTTTCCTGATTGACTTCATATAATTAGTGCTGCTATTCTTCGGCCAAGCTAGAAACTGACCTTCGCTCTTTGAGGATGAGCACATATCCTGCAAGAAGCCCTCCGTGTGAAGCTCATTTGCTTTCGGATACCGGGGAATACGCAGCTTCGTTTTTCTGCGCAGGTTAGCAGATACATGCCTGAAAGTTACGCGAGTTCATTGTAGGCTTCTCATAATTTTGCGCATACTTGTGTCCCACTCAGCCGCTAACACTAATTCGACGTCAACAGCAACTTTATTCGTACTGGATTGAAGCGTTCCAAGCACCGCAAAGACTTTCGGTTCTTCCGAGGCCTTGAAATCTCGAGGTAGCCCGAAGGTGCAAGGCCCAGACCTTAGATCCCGATCAGGCAACCCTTACTCTTAGCCAGCGGCAGATCCCATTTAGTAACCCACTCTGCAAACGTTTATGCGTCACCATCGACAGCCACCACCACATCGTCCGCAGAGACGAAACAGAGAAATATTACTCCTGAAGCCAGTTCACTTACTTACAGAAAAACAACTGGGGCACCAGGATTGTTGGTAGGTGAACACTGCCCGTGAGCCCCCGCCACAGAATTATTTATTCACATACTAGCATTAGGCCACCCACTACTCACGGGGTCCTGCGCCCGCTAGTGCAAACCCCAACATGCACCAAGCAAACCGGTATTGTGCACTGGCAGTCGGTGGTTTGTCCAGAAGAATGACTTGCTTAAATCGAGGTGACACTTCACCAGCCCTGCCTTCAACTTGGCAGTCACCCCATTTGAGAAATCAAAAAGGTTTGATAGTCACGAATCGTTTTTCGGGAAAATAACTTGGGTCTTGTGCAGCAGACTGTTCCGCCAAATGCCCGCAGATGTCTCCTGATTTCCCTCTGCAAACGCTTGCACGGTATGCATGGCGGTCTCACCGGTCGATAGATATTCATCAGCGATTTCCATCCAAATTTCTTACGTCTATCGTTGCTAATTTCCAGTCCGCTGGCTTTCTCGTGATCTACCGTGGCTGTAATCTATATGTGATTCGGCTAACAGTGCCAACCATTGGATTCACGACATCCCTCAATATAATATCTGGGCATGCTGATTTGTTTGTTTGCAGTCTCTCCATGCGCTTTCTTAGTCTCCACTCGTATCAGTTGAGGTATGTCAACGGCGTCGTTCACTGTGTTACACCCAACTGATTTCCGTTTCCCTGTCACTGGGCGCAGTGGAACTAAACGCTCGAAGTTCATGACTTGATAAAGTCGTCACACGCAATACTCCCATTGTTCAGAGTAATCGAATTCACTCCACTCTTAGTACATTCGTTGAATGAGCACCTCTGTTAATCCTTGAGATTTACTGTTACTGTTAAAGTGTTAACTCAAATCGTCACTTGGACTTCCATTGTACCTTTAAAACAAAATTTCTAAAACTTGCAATTTTTTGGGCTTTTATTCTTCGGCTCACGGTAAATAGGAAAGCGTTGGTCTTAATTCTTAATTGCTTAGCAAAACGCTGTCATCTAACAGGGCGGGTTACTTCTCCTATCTTTTCCCCCTAGAAGTAGTGGGGATTCCTGCAGATCGGAAAATTTACCTCTATTTTTTAGCCACGTTATTTCACGTCCATGTTATCTACAGGGTCCTCCCTGGTTTGGCTGCCCTAGACAGAAGCACTCTACCTTATACTTTGCCAATGATTATTCGCTCGATGTATAACACAACGACATGACTGGTTCGGGTAGAGGACCACAGTGTCGCTTGATCAGTCCTAGCTAGTTGCAGCAGAAACCTCAGCCCATCGAAATCGCTTCCATATCCGATGGTAACCAGGCCAAGGAGCGATGGAATACATACAGTTCTGAACCCAGGATAAATTTTGACGTATTGGGTGCTACCAATATAAGGAAGAATTCGCGAACCTTTGCACAGTGCAACTTTCTTTATTCAATCCCATTCCGGAGAAGTCAAAACCCCATAATGAGAATCTAGTTGGCGCAGGTCTCGATGTTTACTAATACTGGAGTTAAATAAAGGCCGCCAGGTTCTTTCGGGAACAGAGCACTACCCACTAACACAGTGGTATTCCCTTCATCATTCAGCTTCACCGTGACAACACGTATTTGTATATTCATAATATTTCTTTAAACTACTGGCCGATTGTGGAACAATTCCTCGCTAATTATTGGTAACATCCACTTCCGAATTTGTCCCTATCTTCTTCCTACCTATAAACTTAGCATCGTTTTCTCACTCCTTTTTCATTTTGGTCAGGCTCAGTGGAACACCTATAGGCAATTTCAGCTGGTGTCTCTTTATTTTCGTCGGCGGTAATTTTTAGTTCTTACCCTTTGCTTCTGATGGCATATGACTCGGCTTCAAGAACCCACGAATTTGCTTCCGGTCCGCGACCATTCTTATACACTAAAAGTTTTGTTTCTATGTCATAAAGCTAGAAAACTCTTAGAATTCTTGATGTAGTCCTCGGCCTTTAGGCTCAGGACGGTTATACCCGGCTCTTCAAATGCCGTCTTGTGGTGATAGTTTATTTCTCTGACTAAGCCAAGACACACGCGGTATGTACCACCAAGGAAATATCACTGCTTCCATACAGCGCGGTAATACGAGCCACGAAGGCGAGAACAGTTTAACCTTTATTACTGACCTTTGAACTGCACTGTTTGCCGGGAACCTTCACCTTCTTGTCCATGAACCCTATCCACTCCGAATTCGTCAAGGAAGTTCTCGCGGTTCTGCAGTGTAATCCATCGAGCATACTATTTGGACCTATTGACCGCGCGCACTGTCGCCTTTAACCGACCCCGGTACCAGACGAAACCATTAAACGCACCCTGGTTTAATTTACTATTTTCGGAGTGGAAAGCATCAACGACCATCGCCGAGTACAGTATCTAAATGGCTGATGGAGAATCAAAACTTATAGAAACAACACGAGTAATCGCTATGGTCTACTCCTTTGTTCTGATTCTTATACTTTCAAATTTATTTAGTTTCCTTTCCGTTCAACTCAGCTATTTGCTCTGGCTCACTGAGGTAACTGCTTCTTGACAAGACTTCCCACTAAAAAAGTAGTGTGGATCTAAAGGGCTCAAATGAGGATGGCAAAAAAATGAGGAAAACACTTAACCAAAAACCTCCGAAATTACAAGGTGGTAGTCATGACACCATCTCAACATGGCTATGTAACAACCTAAAACACAGCACTATCTTCGGTCCACTTTATCTCAGACCACTGCCTCAGAAATTTTCCCTCTAATTTAGTTGGTGCCCGCGACATCCTCATAGACCCCATCGCCTTATTGCTACAGAAATGTAGGATTCCTGGGACACCATTTGACCCAAACACAATCCGAACCTACTGGTGGGTGCAAAACAAACTGACTCTTCTAATTTGGATGCAACATGCTAGAAGCCTATAAAAGAATGAAATCAGGGTACCACCTAAGCATTCCTCTCTGGGCGATTGTGATCGCTAGTACAGTCTACCAATTTACACCTCATTCTTTTCACCCTATATCAATCACCCTCCAGTGCTTCCGTTCCGCTCACCATATAGCTCATCTGGAAGGCCTTCAGACTGAATGTTTATCTTACTTTTTATCCCAGGTACACGTAATCTCACGGCTGTTATATCAGGGGCCCACTATTTGGAATATTTATATCGATATATTTCTCGAATTCTTCGAGGGGCATGCTTGGTTGCGTGATCAAATGTTACAGGGGTATGGGAAGTCACATCGAATAAACAAATAAACATTTGGATACAAGATGAGGGAAAATAGCAAAACTCGCATAATGAGAGAAACGCGGTGTCTATGCCCACCAATAATGCGTATCGCAGACGCAGAGTTTAATTGGAAGATGGCGTCGGGTGTGGAGATTTCTGCTGTATTCGGATTTAATGGGTCTATAAAATGGACATAAATGTTAAACCGTCACGAAGAAAGTCTACAAAGATCCTGAGTGAAAGTAAAAACTTGGTAAAATCGGACCAAAACAGCTGACGAGGAGATTATTGATGGCCGACAGAAACCCTGCACTAAATGGATATAAAAAAGAACGTCGGTCATTTTACCATGGATCCCGGATCCAAGAAAATAGTTAGAAGCCATTTAAAAAATGCTGATGGACGAAGATTACTGGCGAAGAGTTTTGGCTGACCCTTATCTAAAGACATGAAGAGTGGAAACCTCGTCGGCATTGAGGAAATGGAAGATTAAGATATGCGTTGAACAATATATCTTACGCTGGTAAGCCAGTGTGAAACAAAAATGGGGTTCTTTGCTCTTTTTCTTGCGTGTTGAGGTTCAGCTGATAGCAACTACTGGTACGGTGGTAGCCGCCGATGTAGGTGGGAAAAATCGGGGATGATGTTTGCGTTAGACGATGGCAGCGGCATCTAGAACAGGGATCTAAGTGTGGGTGCCTTCGTGGCAATTAAATGCCAATGTGAGGGGCATGTTAGCTCGGGGCTGGTAACTCCAGCAGTAAATCTGTGCAATTGTAAGGACTTTTCACTCATAGAATCTCAAGTCTTGTGGATCGGATTTTGTGGCTTTGTTGTCTAGGCAGAAGTGCAACAAAGTCATCAGTTTCCACTGGTGAATCATGCGGATTTGAAGCATTATTCATGCCACAGCAGCCGTGGAGCAGGTCGAATTTCCCCCATCCTGGGATAGGTGATCTAAGGCCTTGGGTTAGCTTGCATTCACGGTGTATTGAGACATGCGAGGATGGGGCCAGACACTGGATGGTAGACCCGTGGCAAGATACAAGTACAAACGCACACAACTGAAACGGAAAAAAGAGAGGTGGCAGCCTGGAGGTGTTCCAGCTGAGGTTTATGGTGCGTGCAAACATAAGAACGAGAAAGGAGGTATGTTTTGTAGAATGAAGCATTAGTTGATGCCGAAATTTGCGCTTGGAATTGTCTAATTGTTAAATGCATGCAGAAGATAGAGTTTATGTGAATATTAGTTTGGGATTAAGTGAGGATGTGATATGAGTACGTGCCTTTTTTATATGCCTTGCTACATATGCACTAAAGAAGATAGGAGTTAGATAAGAAAGTGTGTTGACTTGTTTCATTGATGGATTTTTTCTGCCTATATCTACAGTGATTTGTACATGTGGAAACTACTGCTAAAGCTAATACTAAAAATTGGCTAGACCTTGTTGCGTGGGTTGAGATAAAAATATGATTGCCGTTTCCTTATCCTTTGAAAGTTAGATGGCCCATGGATTGCGGTACACCGAATCTCGTGTGGGTTGACTACTGTTTTTTTAGTGTGATAGCTTGTCATTCTAGCATTTTTTCAAAGGTAATACTTTTTATGGAATATTTTGCTAAATTTTGTGAATGTTTAATTTTGATCCCCTCTGTGCCCAACCATTTTGCCAGTATTCTGCTTAAGCCTACATTTTCAGATTTCCAGCCGTGATCCCTATTAAATTTAAGCACCGTAATAGTAAAATAATTGCAATTTCTTGTTTCGCTCATTGTTTCAAAGAGTGGATGTATTTATTGACCTGTCTGGTTATTTCTATTTTCCACACGTTTCCACATTTCAGGGAACCATCGTCTTGCTCATTCAAATCGTGAGACTTAGGCCGTTTCGCTCATTGCTCAAATAACGTGCTTGCATTACTTTATCCCATCCTCCTTTACGGCATTCCATATTAACGCTGTATCCTCAGCCCGGTAGCTTACATTGGGGCCCATTCTATTAGAACTTACATGCGATTATCAGCTTTAAGTAGTCTCCAGAATCTCTCACCTGATACAGCTAACAATATAAGAATTCACCTTATCCAATTTTAGCCTGGTTGCGCTTACTGGCATAAAAATATAAGATATAAATTTCTGCCGGAAAGAGCAAAGAAAAATTTGCGCCGGATAAAAATCCCTGAAATACAGTACAAATCGGCTCTGTTACTGAGCATAATTAGTGCACTCTCTAGTGCATCCCAGCATCTCTTGAAGCAAATCACTGTTTACACGTGAAAAGCATATCCTAGTTGTGAATCAAGCCTCTCCCTTGTTACTGTTACCTCCGGTAGCACGAGCTTAGATGTCTTCGAATGAAGCTTCCCTTAAATACGTCCCCAGCCGTCCAGTGGTTCAAGTAAGAAAGTGATTTACCTGAATCTCGAACATAAACGGTAATAACATGTCACACATTGACGGAAGCGCTTCATGTTCGTTAACCCTCGTAGATCTACACCGGAAGACACACAAAATACTTCGGACCGTGGACGGACAACAAGAAACTAACAGAAGACCGTTCATTCACTGGAAGATTCACTTTTTTATCTAGTCCCATCGAGCAATATCATTGAACCTCCAAGCCACCTCACCTCAAAAGGGTTAGTATGCACAAGTCGATTCTTGGACTCAATCACCGCCGAAGTTCAAAAACGTACAACAGTAGAAAAACGCTGTTTTGTGTATGTTCTCAATTTCCTGCCCAGAGAACTGGTGAAGCTACGCATTCGTAACGCCCATGGCATGGCTTATCACACGTACACTCGCATTAGATTAAGGAACAAGTCACAACAATATGACTGCGCTTTGCTATTACAATTTTCAGATGAATCTACGGCAGAATATTTTTTCAACAACTGTCACACAGTTGACAAAAGAATCCTCCAAAAATTGAAATGTTCATCGACAAAACTCCCCTACAAATGAAAACATTTTGAGGTCCAAAAATAAATTTTCTGGCACGCGTGTGTCAACAGTCCCAAAACTCTTAATCCTACAAACTTCTGTCTCGTAAGGGGTTCAGCAATATCCCTGCCCGGGATCCCCATGGTACATTCATCTGAGATAGACTGAGATTTGTCCAATTCACCCTCCCCTACTCAACTACCAAGTAAAACCCTACCTGGTGTTACCTCAGGGTACCTCAAACCCGAGATCTGGCGACTTTATCCATTGGCCCACGACTTCCTCCGATACGCCAGCCGACTCCTCGGAAAGGGCAATCCGGCAGCCTCATAATTCTCCGTTATATTCTATAGCCTCAACATCTAGAGGCATATTTATTTGGTATATTTCTCGAATACTTCGTGAAACATGCGCAGTTGCATGAACAAATATCACAAGTGCATTACAAGTTGCGAGGTAAAAGTAAGTCCACAGTTGGAGACAAAATGAGGAGGAAAAACAGAAATGGCGTTTCACGGGAAACAAAGTAAATATACGCACCAGTGACGCACTGCAGGCGCAAGGTTCAACTGGAGGTTGGTGGCGAGTAACAAGATGTATCCGCTGTAATCAGATTTAACGGGATTTTAGAATAGAAATGAAAGTTAAACTGCGAAGACGAAGTTTATCAACGGGCTTAAGTACGGGGAGAAAGTTGTCAAAACAGACCCAAACAGTTGAAGAAGAGATCAGTGATGACCGACAGATGCCCAGTATTAAAACCGTGATGAAAAATGTTCAGCCAATTTACCGTGGGTCGCGCAGTGGAGAAAATAATCAAGAGGATTTCGGAACTGTGGAAAAAAGAAGAACATTGATAAAGGACGGCAGCAAACTATTTTTGAAGATACTAAGTTGAGAAACCTCGTCAGCATTGAGGACGAGAATAAGGATTAAAATGGCACGCGTTAAATAAGATATCTGACGCTGTTAGGCCAGTGTGAAGCAAAAACTGGTCTCCTTGTTCTTTTAGTTTGCGTACGTGGGACCAGCTGATGGCCGCTATTGGTGTACTGGTAGCCGTGTGTATCGAGGGGAAAATTGGAGGTGATGTTCGTAGTAGACAACGGTGGCAGCCCGCAAAACAGGGATCTATGTATGCGTGCCTTCGTGGAGATTGTTTGTAAATGTGGTGGGTGTTAGCTTTG
Source organism: Fasciolopsis buskii (assembly GCA_008360955.1). Taxonomy (NCBI): domain Eukaryota; kingdom Metazoa; phylum Platyhelminthes; class Trematoda; order Plagiorchiida; family Fasciolidae; genus Fasciolopsis; species Fasciolopsis buskii. Next base: position 700,018 of record LUCM01000380.1, on the reverse strand, counting down.
ATCTAGTAGCTCCAGCAGTAAAGCTGTGTACTTTGGAGGACTTGTCCGCTCAAAGAATCATAAGCGTCGGAGATCAGATTTTACGGCCTTGATTGCTAAACAGACCGGCAACAGGGTCACCAATCTGTGTTCCACGCATATTAACAGCAATATCCACTTCATCGCGGCCTTTGGGGCGAATCGCATCTATCCATCCTGAAATAGTTTACCTGAGCTTTGGGTCAATTTGCTCTCAGGTTGTGTCGAGACGTGTAAGAACGGCACCAGAAACTGGATAACGAACTTCTGGTCAGACATGACTGCAAAAGCGCACACCTGGAACGGAAAAAGTAAGGGCGATGGCAGTCCGGAAGTGTTCCGGCAGAGGGTTATGGTTCATGCAGCAGTAAGAACAAGAAGTGATAAATGCTGCTTAAAACAATGGACTAAATGATTCCAGCATCCGCTTTTGGAATGGGCTAATTGTCAAATGCATCCAAGTAAATGGGTTTGGGGACAACAAATGTTAGTTTGACAGTAATTGGGAATATGATGTGAATACTTGTGCTTATTTATATGACTTTCCGCATGCTTGCTGAAAGATATCGGACATTAAGTGAAAAATGCGTTGAAATTATTCACTGATGGAGTTTCTCCGCGTATACGTACAACGATGTGTACTTGTGAGGACTACTGAGAATAGAAAAGGCTGGAGGTTTTTGATTGGGTTGGGATAAGACTTCTAGCGTTATATCAAGTCGGTACCCTAGGCTGGACTCACAGGCTCTTTCTAATGGAGTGTAAAGATCGTGCAAGCTTAAAAACTTTTGGAAGTTTATTGTTTTTATTCTGGTTTTTAAATAGCGAATACAGGAGAAACCGTCTTTATATGTTGAGGTAGTTTGTTTCATAGGAAAGAATATTTGGTTGCAAAGAAGTTTTCCGTAATTGCTATATTCGACATAAGAACTCGCACTGAGAACTCAGGGAGTGCCAAGCCACGTGGAGGGAAATTTATTACTTGGAGCAATGAGACGCACACATTTTTACCAATAATCCTATGAAAAAGGAGAGGTTTATATGAACTGGACGCAGCTCTGGATGGCCGAGATGTAGTCTTGTGCAGCGTTCCCTGTAGTTTGGCGATTAACAATAGCCCAGAAGTTATTTTGTAAATGTTCGCTGAACAATATCAACCTTGATTCTGCCACTCTGTCGCATGTTGGAACACTCGATGGAACAGTAGCCCAGAATAGGTCTTACCTGTGTTGTATATTACCAACTTGCTTTCCTGGTTTCTAAACTTTCTGTAAACCAATGCAATTAGTCTCCTAGCCTTTGCAGCTTGAACCGGCGGGTGTTCGGAAAAGTTGAACGTGCTGGACTAATGCAAACCCAGGTCTCTGACATTGTGAAGGGAATGAATGACTTCTCGTTTGATTTCATAGATTTCCGCAGGAATGTGGCATTTTGTGCGCAAGTATGCTGCTTTTGTGGGCCAAGAATTTCATGACCAAGCCGCACACTATGAATCAAACGACGTTAGATCGTTCTTTACATTATCTAGAAAAGTTTTGAAGTCACGAGGGAGAGACTTTTACTTATTGTTTTTATCGTCTGCAAACAGAAAATGAACGAGAAAAATGTGGCTGATGCACGACAAAAACGGTAATGTACCTAGTAGGTTTCTTTGAATAACCCCAACGGTGTTTCGGAGGGGGATGGGATCGAGTTCCACTCATATTCACCACTTGTATTCTAAAGGCCAAATAAGACGAGAGCCAAGCCAGCAGGGTGTTGTTGCAGCTTAGCTCTTGACTTTCGTGAGAAACGTGCGATGAGACACAAGACCAAAAGCCTTCGTTATATCTAGGAAAATCACAATCACCGTGTTTCCGGCTTAGCAGCAATCGTCACCATTTGAGAAATCAGCCGTGCACATAGAACGTGATTTACTTTGAAGTCAATTTCTAACAAGTAAGTTATTACATTACTTATTATTCTTTACATAACACAGGAGACAACTGGGGTGTGACTATTGGGTTCGCAAATGAACTGCTCCTTCTTTGGACCGTTTTTATTAGTTGGGACAATGAAGGAAGTTTTCCGTTGGTGGGAAAGTATCAATAGTTAAAGAATTAAATAAACTGGGCAAAATTAGAGGGGCATCTTCATCCAAAAATTTGAAGAGGGCTGAGAGCAGGTTGTCTGGTTCAACGTAAAAGACGGTCTTATTTTTGACAACATTGGTTTAATGTTATTTGGTTGGAACGAGACTCATGGAGAGGATGCAGAGGAGACTGGGGGAAAATCCAGTGCATTGGCGTTGTTATCGATTGTCATAGCAGAGGCGAATGAGTCATTGAACATCCCTGAATGCAGTGGAGGGTCGTTTGCGAATGCGCCCCTGAATATGACAGACGTGATATGTGTACTAGGTAGGTATTCATTAGTTCTCAGTAGTACTGCCAGTGATGCAACCTTTTTGGTAGTTTAAGGCTGGAAGAGTGTCAAGAAATGTCCCCATCATCTTAGACAGATGGTTCATCTGCAGTATCAGAGCGATTTCTTTTGCTCGGTTGAATCCTGTTTGGATCACAGAGCTTTTTTAAGGCTGTCCAGTTTGCTCAAAAGTTTTGCACTTGGTACAGTGGGTTGGAGTGATTAGATCGGAGCAGTGCGAGTTTGGTCGGCGGCCAGATGGTTACCCGCCGGTAGAAGAAAGCAGTTTTGATTTTGGCTATGACTTATTGAAGGGAGATGGCCGTATGAGGCTCTGTAGTATGGTTTAATGAAAACTGAGAAGATAGCAAACGGCAAAAGCAAAAGCTGACAAACAATCTGGCAATGATATCCGAGTAGGTTGTTTTCCAAGGACAAGCGCAACTGGGTTAAGCCAGTTTTGCGGATAAGATCAAGACTGCTGTCGTTCCTTGTGGGTAATAAAACATGCTGTGTCCGCCCATCCACTCGCACACTAGGAACAAACGTGGAAAGGCATTTTGGGGAAGAGAAGGGAAACCAGCAAATCCCAGGCGTGTTGTGGTCAACCGAATTCGTAGCATAAACTATAGAAGTGTTTACGCCGAAGCGAGGTCAGGGATGCAAGTGGGACTTTCGCTCCATTAACCACACTCCAGTTCTATCCAGGCCTACGGAAAAGACTGTCAAAGAACAGTTGGTTCGATTCCTTACTATTCACACCCTTATCAACCTCTCCCAACTTGGCTTCCTGAGGGGCCGATATTGCCTCATCTGTCGGCTTGACCTCTTAAACTTGGTTATCTAAAGTGCTGATTCCCACCGGTCGATGCTCATAATCTGTCTAGACATGTCAAGAGCGTTTGAACGCGTTTCACATTCCAGACGTCTGGCGAAAATAAGGGCGTATGGATTAAGAAATCCCCCTTACCTTGGCTATCATCCTGCCTTCCCGATCGCTTTCAGGTAGTCAATATTAATGATTGTTTCTCACCAACACTGTGTTGTTAGCGGTGGGGCCGTTCAGGGGAGCCTCCTAGGTCCTCTCCTATTCATGCTATGAATTAATGATACCTTTAAAGTTATTCGTCCTGGCACACGTCCCCACTTGCCGATGACATTAAAATAGTCCGTTCTTTTAAGGCTACTTCAGTTAGCTCCACTCTTGCATTTATCAATGAAGACCTAGAGTCTCTTGATAACTGATGCTCCATGTGGCTTAAGAAGTTCTCTGCTGACTGTATTTCTCTAATGACAAATAATTGTCATGTTCTTCCGGGCACCCTCTATATAAACTGCATGCTAATTCCTGTATCACACACAGTTAGAGACTTAGGGTTACAATATTCCTGCTCCTTCAACTTCCACGAGTAGGCTCACCATCAGACCGCTGTAGATAAAAGGACCGCCGCAATGATCTTAAGGGCATTCCGCATTCAAGATTGCATAATTATCAACTTCAAGTTCTATGCTAGGCCCCACTTTGATTACTGCCCGGTTATCTTTACGCATATGCGTAAAGTCGATCAAATTGCAATCGAGAATGTGCAGCGTTCATTCACTAGAAATATTCTAGATCCTTCATCTAGCTTAAACTACAGGGCCAGATGCGATCTGATTGAACTTGAACCATTTCGGTTTCGTCGCGTCAAATTAAACCTTACATTGCTCTTTAGTCTTTGCCGTAATAATGTTCACTCCACCACAAACGTCATACACAACGCTGGTAGTCCCCCGTATCCAATTCGCAGTAGATGCTACTCGTTAAGCTTACCCCTGACTGAACTATCGACCAGGGCAAAATTCTTCATAGCTGCTTACTCTAATGTGTGGAACAAACTTCCTAGTTCCCTGAGGTCATGCCCAAACGTAGCCTAGTTCAAAACCCAGCTGAAAGAATTACCAGATATCCCGCTCTTAATTAATTTGACATGAGCTAACAATGGACTAAACGAGGTCTTCGAACATGGCTTAGAATTGCAGTTCATGACCGAGTCTTTACTGAAATCATCATCTGGGATTTATTTCGCAGTTTTAAACACATTGAGCTTGTGGACTTCTCGCTACTCTTGTCATCCTGTTCCCTTCACTGGCTTGAAGAGGCTGAATATTTAGCCCCAAAACTAAAACTACCCCTAGCACTGCTCAAATAGTTCAGTTCTAGTTGTCAAATTTTACGGATTAGAAGCACTATGTTGCAGTTCTGTGTTCTCGATCCGATCATCATCATGACCTCTAGTAGGCACCCAGGCCAGATTATTTCTCACTTTTGCGTTTCATATCTCGCACCCGAAGTTGACGCTCCGTCACCGTTTCCGTCCTCGTAATGTCAGTTCCAAAGTTCCTATCCCATTGCTCCTGTGAGCTAGAACTGGCACTCGAGCTTTGTTTTGTTCAACCGACACCACGCCCACTATTGCATTGGATGTCTCAACTCGCATCTTTGCAACTGGTCAAAACCGCGGTTACTACTGTCTCAGGAACGGCTTGCGCACCTCATATTCCCACCCATACTGCTCCCTAGTATCAAAAGCTGCGACAACGGAAATGACAGGATAGAAAACGTTCTTGGCTAGTGTATATACGGAACATTTCAACATAGCTTTTCTCTTATATGGCGCACCTCCCAGTAGAGCTTACCGCCATGTAAATACAATCACTATTCTTGGGAGTTCCACATCCGGAGCTTCGTAACTTTTCTCCAGATAGTTCGAGAAAATCTTCATAGTCTCCCTCTGCCTTCAGCATTCTTTCGGCCGTTTATTATTGCCAAATACACGTCTAATCCTCTTTTCCTGGCGTTCCGCTTGGTTTTCGCTACTTCCGTCCAACCACCGTATTACCACTGCTTGTCATCTCCTCAGCTCAGCGTAACGCTCTTGAAATCTGGGTACTGCGGCCATATTTCGAAATCCGCCTTTGAGCTCCGTCCATTTTTTGCGCCATAAGTAAGCACACTTAGTGCACTTGGGCACAAAATGAATCGTAGTCCGCTGCCTCCAAATGGTCCCACGAAACTCTGTTTGGTCTTGAAGAGTTAGTTTCTGATTGGTCACTTTTCACCGGTAAACTTGTACGTTCCCCACTGCTTTATAGAATCTCATTTCACTTTCCAGTGTGCTTCTCCAATGATTCCACATTGTTCCCGCCCCATTTCGATATCTATTGTTTGCATTTCCTTTGCATCAACTTTATCAAAATGTGATCTTGCCTTGAGCATGCCTCTCGCAAATCCAGGAATATACATTATTAGTATCATTATTATTCTTAAACAAAAATGACAAAATGCTTGAACAGTGATTAATTCAAACATTCTATGTCCAGGAAACATATGTTGTGTAGAGCAGCAGGAGTTACGTTCGCAGGAATGCAAAGGTGAAGTTGCGCCTGAGAGCAACCGATATCATTGAGGCCCACATGGAGAATGTAAACGGGGTTGAGAAATACTAATTATGAAAGAAATTGAAGTTTTAAATAGAGAAAAAGAACTTGCCAAACTGGAAATTACCGCCGGCCTCAAGATCATTTCTGCCTTGAAATCATGAGGTTGCTTTGCGCTGTGGTTAATCAAAGACTTAAAGACGTATTGTTTGATTTTTCGGTCTACTTATCTCCAAACAGAGAAGGTTTTGACTCATGAATAAAGTAACGTTAAAAGCAGACTTTAATTATGGCCACCAACATATCAGCGGAGCATTCTCTCTGAAAAATATTACCAATTGCCTTTTGGGCATTCCCGATTTCCACTTTGAATAGAAGACTTTCGACGAACACCGTAAAGTATAAACTTTTATGCGCGATCCGAATATTCTGTTCGTATATGGAGGCCCACTCGCGCAAAAATGAAAAAGCATTCCAAGATGAAATTAATCTTATTGGAATCGGAGTGAGTTTCAGGTGACCATATTAACTATGCAAGGCCCTTTTCTCTAGGTGGAGATCAAATGGTTCAATGTCGCTGTTGGTGAGCTAGGAGGGCCTTAAAACTCTAATTCCCTTGCCGTAAGAGCCTAGCGTCTTCTTCCAGTCATATTTCTGGAGGTACAATATCTGGGAAATATCACTTTCTGGTATATGTCCGGTTGGTATTCTTCTCCTATTTTCGAGAGTCCATCAGTTATTAATTTAGGAAACTTAATCCTCTCCTTGCTTGTGCAGTGCTGAACAGCCACGGATTCTGATCACAAAATTATCAGTCACTCTAAATTTTGGCTCCAATTTTGCAGTCCCAGCCATTCTCATGGTCAACACCATTCCACTGTGTCTAATCGAAGAATAATGACGGTTTCGGTCTCGGGCACAGGAGAGGAAGGAAGGAAAGGTTTTCTGCAGCCAAGAATCTAAATCCCAAAGTATCAAAAAGACTTGGGGCTCGGTAGGACTTCTAGTGTTGTAACGGTCCCTAGATTTTAGTCTACCATGCATTTCCCTGCAATCATATCAGGCTTCAGACTACTTTCACCAAATGCGGCCTGCGGAATAAATCGTACTAACGCGGATCTCGCCTTACTTTTGCTTGCCTTCAACTTTCGCAGCCACTGTGAGTCTCTCTTACTTGGCTTGGTACGATTACAATACTGGCAACCCTGAAACTCGACTGGCACAAAGGGAAAGACAGTCGGAAGTGGTGGAAAGTTGCTCATATCTTTGACAGGAGCATGCAAGTGAAGCGCGTGTGAGAAACGCACAAATAACGGCCACCCTTGGCGGTCAACATTTGGTTATACTAGCGGTTTATAGAAAAAATTCCATGCTCCGCTGCAGGCACTACAAATGTTTTTTACACTTTGCCGTTGTCGTACTCAACTTGTGGACAACTGCTTCATTAAAAACAGACGCGGACTAATCTATCCCAAACGGCGGTACCTTCCAGCTAATTGAGACAACCTGGATCGTTTTTCACTATCAGATTTGCCACAAGTGTATGATGCTCCAGATTGTATTTTGTCACGCTTCACGGCGGACGCAGTAACTCAACTACCGGATGCCTGTAGCACAAACACAACTTATGGTGCTATTTCATTTGTTGGCGGGAAGGGCACTTAATAATCCTGGTTTGTTGAATACCCATTCGGGTATTTGGAACAACGTTGTTTCTGAACTAAATCATGCATGTCTAAGTGAGGGTTACACAAAACGACGTGAAATAGTATTTGTGGAAACTCGCATTCGAACACGGCGGTTGTTTTCTAAAAGACGCAAAACAATGAAATGGTTTTAAACGGGTGTACGGTCAACTTATACACTGGAATTTGGAATATGCAGTCCGCTGGTCGCGGAGTAAGCTCAACAAGGTCCCAAATTCCTTCCGGAGACGTACTCTTCAAAAACTTTTTCATCATGGGTTGACTGAGCAACCGGCGAGGGCAAGATTCTTGAATTTATAGCCTTGAATGTCAACCTGATTTGGTTTTGTTTCATATATGCCGACCTTGCAGCCTATCGCCATTAAAACTACGGCCCGCGGACCCTAAACACAGCTGGAGGAAAGCTTCCGAGTCACAAAGCCCCAAAGTCCTACCCGGTAGTGGTTATCCCTTGAACTCAGTCCAGTGACTGACTCTTATAAGAAGCTTTTTGAACATTTTCGTTTATTCTTTAGCCAAAAGTTTTACCTGCAATCAACTAGAACTCAGAAATCAACATTTCAAACTCACATACCAGATGTGTGCACTACAATGGCGCTTTGCGGGCACAAATCTTGGCCGGAGTGCAATGGTGGATGTCGGGACTCGGCCGAAATACCCGGAGGTCAAAGGCGTTACGTAACTGACGGAAAGGTTAATCTGCTAGGATGAAAAGCAGCCGGGATGTAGTAATTGCGTGGAACTCAGTTAACACAAGCGTGGGTAATTAAACGCATTTAACAACAATAAATGGCCGAAAAAAGGCTGAAGATGTGGGCAAAGGAATGCTGCTGAGCTTGTGACAGTGTATGGAGGACGGGATTTTATTAAGAATTTGGCAGGAAATGTTTACAAAACTCCTAGAGCTGTTGATTGTATTGGTATGCGACTGGAGATGGACTAAACTATGAGGAACAACCAGAAAGAAAAATGATTTGTGCAAAAAGTAAGGCAGGTTCTAACTTCATTGCCCAAGATTGCACTCCATTGTCATTTTGGTCAAGGTTTTGGTCTTATATGGCAGTACGGGATGGGAAGTTTAAGAGGTGCAAGCCTTATTCCAGCGGCAGCATTAATCGCGTTTCTAGCCAATTGTGAAGACCAATATAAGCAAGATCGTCCGAAGAGATTAGCGACGGTACTTTAGCATCTCACAAAGACGAATAATAGCATTGTCCGACCTAAGCCTGGCACCATGAGTGAAAAATGACATGGGAAGTTTGCAAGTGCCGTTTTCAGCTAGTTCCGGTGTTGATGACCAATCTTGGAATTTGGATGTGGCCGCCGTGAAATAACCAAAGCAAAGTTGATATTCCGGATTTACGAAGGAGAATGGACAGTTAAGGTGAACTGCCGGACATCGAAGTCAACTCTTGGAGGGTTGGTCGGTGACAGCGCGTGCGTTTGTTAACAGAAACGAAACGCATGCGACAAAGTGACCAAGGTCAGTCTGGGATCACAAGAGGCATCGGTTTACTAGTCGCTATGACGAGAGTTTAATTAGAAAAAATTTGACAACTTGCGGCGTTGCTAAATGTTATTTTCGAGCCACTTTAGAGATTGATAGTTGCCATGATCAGCATTCCATTAAAATAAATAGGACTTTAAATAGAAAATTATTAAGGCTGATGTGCCGACAGACTCAATTCTTAGCCGCCTTCGCCTATGTTAACAAGGGAAAACCCACCATAAGGAGGAAAGTCATGAAAGATGTTAGCGTGAAGGTTCCAGAGAGTGAGATAGCAAAGGGTGAAACCGAATTTCCGGACTCCCAGTTATTAAGTGTAGTAAAGACTAGGTCGCGAACAAAAATTCCAGCCCATCTTAATAAGCCCCAACTGTTGCAATGTTAGCTCGTCAGGTTTATTAAAGCTCTCCATTAGTAGCTATACCAGTTGAGATTTAACGCGGCGTAAATTTGGGCATCATCGCAGTAAACTGGTAGGAGTGTTCCATCGTCTAGAGTTAGCGACTGTGAGGAATTTCTTCCTGATTGATGGTCAAGCAAGAGGCATTTTTGACAAGTAGTTTCTGCGGCGAAGTGGATAGTGGGGAGTAACGGCTTTGCATGTGGAGGCTGCAGCAGAATGAACATTACTATACTGGTGACTAAGGAGAAGGGCTGGGTTAAAGTTATACACACAAAATTCATAAGGGTTCAAGACAAAGGAGGTCGCACCTGACCCTGAAGTTTAGGCTAGCCGGGGGATCGAGGAGCTCTCTACTGAAGGCCTGCAGCACGTTCTGGAGGAATCGCAGTCACCTGCGATTATCTTAGGGCAGTGGGTGTCCGGAAAAATAAAGAAAAGATAGGGTAGGACGAGAGACTTTGGAATTAGTCGAGTTTGGTAGTCAGTATGAGCATCATACATGGAGTGAAAGCTGGACTAATTGAATGTGAATCGAAGTGGTATCGCTGATGGAAACAACCAGTGGATGTTGGAGGATGGTTGCTTTGTGGGGCCCATTTACGCAGGCCAGGCAGCTACTTTCTCTACAAGTTGATCCACTGGTTTGTTAGAAAGTGTGGCTCGACAAAAAACGAAGAATTGGGAGTGTGATAGAGTAGTAACTGAAAACCTCCGGCTTGTATTTGCCAGGCAGTTGGTTGGCTAATCTGTAAGGTCAAATTACATGGAACGCTGCCAGTCGTTGAAATTAGATTCCTTGTGAATCCAACGCACGAAAGTAAACCTGCTGCTTTTTGAAGAAATTATTACAAGGGACAGCTGGGTCTCCGCATCTCGTGTTAGAAAACCAGTCCCATTCTCCCTCCGAAATGCGGAGTTCATTGTTACTTTCTCCGTTAGGGCCGAATTCTTTCTTGTTAAACATTCGTCGTTATGAAATAAAATCCCCAAAATTTGTAAATTTTACCCCCATCACCTAATGCATTCAGAAACGATGTACTTAGTGTAGTTCCTGTAACTTTTCTCATCAATCCGTACCACATATACTAATATGAAAATAAAGTGTATGAAACCTGATCAGCCTTCTGAGAGACCCATTGATGTCACCAGTTGGATTTTCCGGAAAAGAAAGTAAATTTCCTTACTCATTTCTCTACACAAAAACCGAAGCTAAGAGGACATTTTGATTTCTTTGTTTCGCACAAGGCATCGATATCTCCTTGGTCACTTTACACACTTTCGTATTACTCTCTCTTCAAGAACCATAGTCCTAAGTGCGGCTTCGTAAGTATTTCTATCGCACTTATTCAGTTATCATATCATATTTCGCCATTTCCATAGAAAACTCTCATACAAAACCATCTCGTCTTTCATAGAACCAAATGCAAATTGAGTGCAGATGCTAGTGCGTGTCTCTTATATACATGCAGTTCCACGTTCAATGCACCTCACCATTCATCTGCCTTCACAAACGATGCCTTTCGTTCAATAATCTGCGTCCATATCCATTAAGCTTATCACTCTAACTGTGCATAAGGTTTCCAGCTTACACCTCTCTCCCTTCCACTCACCTAACCAATTCCAGCGCCCTCATGAAAGCGGTGTGACATCCCTACTCGGCCACCGTCTTCGTATATCTACATCCACCATCAACTTCATCTCTTAGTTTTCACCGCCGCCTTTACCCAAAAAAGTAACTTTGGCTCGTTGGGGTCGCCTGGCGAACCTAAACGGTTCCGTCAAGATGAAACTAGGTCAGCATCTTGGATTCCGTCTGTTTCACCCTCATCAATATATTTTTGTCCATTTAAAACACTTTGGACCTCACACTATCTTCGTGAACATAGAGTCCTATGTGGTTTCTCTTTTTTCCATAGTGACATTTTTCACTTTCCACGCCTGCTAGACCCAACACTTTCTTGCGCTTCAAAGACATGTTCTCCCGGAGTGAAATACAGTCCATGAATTCTACTCTGTGAAGTTAGTCAGTCTCCAGTGCATCTGTCATTTTCCAGCTCGCTCATTGTTTATATCTACAATCATTGTTCATTGTCCGTCCCACCAACTACCGGTTCTTTTCGCCTTACCCATGAGTATAGACGATTCGCACGCTAGATTAGCCTATACATCTATTTATGCACACCCCAAAAATCCGGATTTCTCATAACATCAGCTGCCAACTCTATATTTTGGGTTGCACTATACGTTCTAATACCTTACTTTTCTGAACCACTCGTAAGGTTGACCGCTTCCTAATCGACAGCTGACAACGAGGCCAGGACGCCACTCACTATTTTCCCCTTTGCCAGGCCGTTCAGTTCCGCTTCGACGTAAGTATAAACTTCATGCTCTGGCTACCGTAGTTTCAGCTCGCCTGGGATTATCCACCCTTTGAAAATTGATGTCCCGCTTCTCCTACATACACCACATTTGCATTCTTTCCTTCACCCCCCCCCTCTAAAGCAGCGTTAGCGCAATATTGCGGGGCGCGGTCATATGCACCGCTTTGGCCGACACACATCAGGTAGGCAGCAAGGCTGCAGCTGTGCAACAGTGCAGATAGGTTGGCGGATTGCACCTCTTGTTTTTACAGCTCAGAGGTGTTTTTACGTTGGGTGGCCGGACCCGGTCAGGCGTACCCACTAGTACTGTTGTGATGAACAGCCCTGTAATCCTTATTTTCACGTGTACCAATTTGTGCCGGTTCCCACTCGTTCCTTCCCAAAGTTTCCTTGCCAAAACCATGCAAAATGGACTCAAGGTAGGAAATATTTTTATTGACATCTGATATGAGCTGACGTCCCGGATGCATCTCGACCTTGTTCATAAAAGTGGCTGGGGGCAGTCAATTCTCATGAACGTTTAACCTGGCCTACGACATTTGGCAGCAGAGTGGTGCTCCTGGCAACTTTCCTCCATAAGATTCCACAATATACTGCCTGATTTGATTCCGGTTCCCCTTCTTCTCTTTCCAACCCCGCCTACATCACTGGACCTAGCTAAAATTACCGAAATCAAAATAACCCGGAATAAACCTCATGGATCAGACAAAAGATTGCGCGGTTTCTATCCCGTGCCATCGTCTTCCTTGCCCCACGGACTGTGCTTCTGTTTTTTTTTGTATTTTATGCTGACTGTGTGAATTCAGTTTACTCCTCACCAGACTAGGCATTCCGCAAGAAAACACCTCCGAATATTCCGTTCCTTGGTTTGTTGTCTTCGTTCTTGACACCCTTGTCCATTATACCAACTCTAATTGGGGTTCATCTCCAACATTCAGAAAATTCAATATCTCAAGGGATGTTCCGGTGACGTTATTGGTCCATTATGTTTCGCTGCTTGTTTATAGCGGCTTACGGGATGCGCATTGACGAGAGGTCCACGCTGGACTCAAATAAGTCGCGTGGAATTTCGGTACCATTTATGCCCTTATCAAACTCACGATGTGACGTACCTATTCTAGCTATTGTGTTTGAATTCCATGCAGATTGCCATCCGATTTCCCGCGGTCAAGCGTGTTAGATTCCTCAAAAGAAACAACGCTGCCTCACCAAACACCATTCTTCTGGTCTAACTATGTATCAGCGAACAAATACTCCCTCTGGACATCGTTGCTGAGAATCTCAAAAAACTCTGTCTAAGCCAGTCCACCGAACCAGTACCTCATGCAAAAAGAGAATACCCCTTCCTAGATATCTCAGGCTACTCTTAAGGAAATGATCCAGCCTGCTCGTCAGATATGACCTAATAGGCCTTACACAAGACGTAGAGAACTCAATCTGCCCGCAACTTATCTAAGTCCAAAGTAAGATTTTAAAGGTCGAATGCGCGACAGGCGGCTTTCACCTGTGCTCGGTCCAACAAAGCATTTTCCGTACATGCAGCATCCAAAACAGACAACGCCCACTCCGCTAGCCCTTAAAGATATCCACGATATTCTTGTTTCTTCCCCCGTAAGTGAAGCGGCATATTTTACATCACAATTCAGTAGCGCATTTAGCTCCAACCTAATAAATACCCATCCTTACCCCAGCCATAAAGCGGCAGCAACTAAACTTATTCACTTTTTTGTTCTCTTCAGTGCAGTCTTCGGTAGTCCAAAACAATATTGCTCCATGGCTCTCGATTTAATCCATCGCAGAACCGCAAATTAAGCTATGAATTAGACAGGAACATAGTACACTTCCCTCGCCAAACGATGTGCGATAACGAGGTTTCACCGCAAGTACTACAGCAAGGCAACCAGAACACCTCTTTTTAGGGAAGCCATCGGCTGACTAAACTGACTGGCGTCCCAACCGGTATTTAAAAGCTTTGACACAACGCCTACGTTCATGCAGCATCTTGGACACTTCACAATATGGTTTCCTTCTTTAAGAATCATGCATCTCCAATGTGCTAACCATTATGGACAGGCCGAAGAGAGCACTTGGCGATGGCCGATTTCATATGCTATCTTTAATGTCTTCACCAAGGCCTTCGGAAGGATTTCCCACATTTCAATTCTCGATGATCCCCAGAATCATGTTGTTGTCCATTTCCAGCTGGAAAATCTCCCCAGCTTCCTAGCCTGCAGAACTTGCATTACAAAGTTATGGAAAATCTTCTCAAAGCCCGGGCCACTCACTGCAATAGTGCCACAACGTTGGGTGCTGGGGAAGCCTTTTCAGTTTACTTTGACGATCTTGAAAATCTCCGTTTACATCGCATCGTGTATGGATGAAGTTACTGTGTATGTCCGAAATTCTTGCAGCCAGCCATCGATAACGCCAAGTGATGATCTTAAGTTTGTAACTTACCAACCAATGAGGGCATGGCTTCGCCATAAGTGAAGATGCTCAACAGAGTTTTTCGGCCACAGTGGCCGAGTGATATAAAGTTCCGAGTTTCTGGGTATATAGTAATTCCTGTTTCCCCCTCATCATAAGCTTCTCAGCATGGCAGCGTTTTGGGTTCTGAACTTCGATAGAAGGTCTTTCACGTATATCAATTGACATGTTCCCCAGAGCTCCGAGACCCAAGAAAAAAGGTCTTATTGACCTCAGAACTGCGCAACACTTGTAGGAACTGAAGAGGGTTTTCAAACCTCCTATTAAAGAAGCGTCGACAGATCCAAAGAGCTCTCGGTGCAAGAACCTGGATGATTAGGCATCTCGCTGTAATTTTCCTGGACCTGGAACTGGAAGACCTCAGAGCTTCAAGGTCATACAATAGTTTGGCTTTTTAAAATGCTCACAAGTTGTCGTTATGACCTACCATTTCGCTGTTCACGTGATAATTACCTGGATATGAGCTGTTTATTCACCTCCATGGGTCTGCAGTTTTGATTAAGAGACTCTCGCTTTCTTTGTTTTTTGCCATTTGTTCTAATTCCGGGACCAATACTTTCCGAATTTTGAAGTAGATTTGTTAAAAATTAGTTCTTGTTTGAAGCTGATTTATTTAACCATGCACACGAGAAGTCGTGTTTAGATTTTGGTGTCCAAAATGTGTTTCTTATTTTGCCGCAACCCGTATGATATCTTCCGTTATCTGTGAGGAATTCGGTTTACGTACTTTCCCCGTCGAACCATTTTGATTGATCCAGTAGGATGTTATCTGGCATTCTGAGGTTAATTTCAAGTGTCTTTCAGACAGCAATTTTATAGCCTGCCATAACCCAACAGCTACATCTCCTAACGATGTTCTGATGGGTTACCTTATCCCATTAGCAAGAATGTTCACAAAACCATCGGAGGTGGTACTCAGACTATGTTTGCACGTGGAACTTTTTGCATTACGCCGTTTTCCACTTCTATGCAGTGTGTCAATGGCATTTGGCTATTTATGGCGTGTTTATAGTGAGCCAACAGCTGTTGGTGCACTAGTGCACCCATGGGCACAGAATAACGGTCAATTATTATTGGTGGATATTCTGGTTTTCGTGCGCTCACTCTTAAGCATAAACGAATAAAAACTAACTGGGGGAGTGCATTCCTGTTTTCAGCTGAATAGCAGAGCTGATTGTCCAGCTTTTTGCACCAAAAGCTCTTTGGATCCGATGGTGCTTCAATAATAGGAGGTTGAAAGCCCTCCTCATATTTGGCAGTAAAATTCGGAAATCTTTTATGCAACTCCAGCGGTCTATTTCCAGTGATAAAATTAATACAATGCATCCCCTCGACATTTTCAAACTCCAAGATATATTTTGTTATTCACAAAATGTCTTACCCAAACACTGAGGTCCATGTCTTTTGAATTTACACGCTTATTCCGTGTCGAATACCTTTGGTGGCTTGTTGCAATCACCTACCACTCCTACGGCAAATGAGTGACTTCTTAGCCCTGCATATAAACACTTTCTCAAAATGGCTTCTTGCTGCCTTCCAATGTTCCATTCCTCTTTACCTAACAGAGGCGCTCACGGTGAGCTCGTACTTCGGCCAGTCCCTTAAAGATCTTGAAAGTTTGTATTAAGTCGTTCCATTTTCTATGTATTTCGTAGTCTGTATCCATGTCCTATTTGCCCAAGCCATCTGAGCGAGCGTGCGTTTACAAGATAAACCAGTTCCAGTGTTTTGATATCTTTTAGCAAATACGACCGGCATACCTGGACATGATATTTTAAACGAGTTTCGGCAGACGCTTTAGACAGCGGTAGAACTGTCGGTTTGCTAGATCCTGAAGTTCTTGTAAGGTACATCGTGCATTTTTGGCTGCTTTCTAGTTTGCACACTATACCTGAACTCTGCGCTCACTAATAGCCAAACCTCTGTTTGCTGCATTTGTCCGATCGTGATCTGATATACGAGTGCAACATTGTGGCTGGTTAGACTAATTTTTCGTTCACTATCATTGGATTGCTTGCTTTCAAATTCTTGGCTGTTCTTTGGCCCAGAGTCCTTTCAGAAGGCTTTAGCAGGACGGATGTGAGATTCACCAACCTATAGCTGCCGCAGTTATCTCTGTCTTTGCCGTTATCTGCTTTGCGACTGCTGACATCAACCAGTCCCAGGAATTCCCTCTTTATCCAGCAGTGCATTAATGAGCTGGGTGAGATTTTCCCCGAAGTCTTTGCTGGCGATCTTAATATTATTTTGCGGATCCTGTCGGGCTCTGCTGCCTTTGACCCGGCGAGTTGCTTCAGGTTGTCCGGCAATTTTTATTGTGCAATAGGCTCTTTGAAATCTTCACCACAGCGGTGGCGTCGCTCAGTAAGTTTTCCTGTGCCCTTCAGTCCTGCTTGCAAACGTTTCGGAAAACTAAAAACTGTTATTAGGCTTTCTGTTGGCTAGTGGTAAGTCTGATTCCCCAGTGGCTTTTCACTCCACCTACGAACTTCCTTAATCAAGAATTCTGTCACAACCGGCAAGGAATAAAACTAGGCACTGCATAAAAATAAGAGGTCAGTTTCATACGTCAGCTGACATTTTAAAAAGACAGTCAGAATAGCAACTGTAAACAATAGCTGGCCGTGAATTTGGGAGTGGACAAATTCTATTGTGTGCTCATTGGCTGACTAACTAGCCAGATACCCAGGCAGCACCTCAGGAGTCAGTCTTTGCATCCCGGAGAAACCGTAAGCCTAACTACATTTGCTTTCTTCCACTTTGTCTTCATTTTGGTGTCCTGTAGTTCGTTGTTTGGTTTGTCGCACAACGGATGCGCCTGAGCATTGCGCTAATTCTCCGCCTACTAAGATCGTTTTGGCTGGCATATCTGGCAAAGTAACCATATATTTCCGGCCTATCATGATACATGCAAAACACAGATTTATTATTGAATTACTCCATCGATGACTCCTGTTTCATCTTTTCTGGTCATAAATACAGCGAGGCACACAAAACTGTAAACATGTAATTAGTCGGCACGAGTTGAACTGCTTAGGCTAACAAACTCGAAGATAAATTTAATTGATCAGAAGGAGGTAGAACATGAACGCAACAGAACGACGCAGCACGACATGCCCCACGTTGCATGGTTAAAAAGGAGCACTAAAAAGAAGCAAACTGGCGGACAAAAACTACTGTTTGCTTCTGATTTTTAGTCTGAAAACAGGGTACAAAACCAAAGCCACGACGGCTTTTTTGCTGGCTTGTCTGTTCTGGTACAATAACTTTCAGGTTTCGGAGAAAGAAACAAACATCGAACAATCTCTAGATCAGTTCAGTTCAGATTCAGTGAAACAAGGCGGAAATAATCTTCCTATAGTACAGAAAGAGGCCCATGTTTACTTCTGCAAGCTTCATTCCCTACTTGGTATCTTTGGTGATTTCTAGAAACTCGATTTCCACTTAAAAGACCAGAGACAAGATACTCATCTTGCCCGCACAGTAAAAAGTGATTATTGCCTGAGCCTTTTGTGATGCACCCACACATTCAAGTTATATCCAATAAATCATACACTAAATGACGGTCTTGAAATTTTCACCTTTTGACCACCAAACAATTAAAACTGGTACTCCGTATCAAGAGTAAGTCGCTCCAAGTTCTAGCTAGTAAGTTTTTAAAGGGGTTTACAGATTGTACACTGATCGCCTATTTGTTTGATCTTTTTCAATGTTGAGCCAACCCGGCGCAGAAGACCTTGACCCTTGCATTCAGTTTGCTTCGATCTTTTCAAATTTTTATGCAGTTTCCCCTCGTTTTCTGCCCGGTAAAGTGCAGAAATATTATCAGCAGTAAATCCGGGCGTTTTAGTAATTCAAACGTTTCAGTGATATGATTCATCAACTTTGCTTCCCTAATTAGAACAGCTTCGTATCGCTTGACATCAGCTGGTATGTTTTCCCGCTTGCCGCCGGACTATTTGTGTTGTCAACTATTAAACATTCTAACTAGATTACGTCATTCTTAAGAAACAGTACTTAGGCCTGCACTAGTTATCCCAGGAGAGGCCTAACGGCTTTTTCACACATTCCTATGGCCACCTCCATATTCATCTAATAAGATGAAGACCCAAGTCTTTATTAGCTCTAATGAAATCTTCCTTGCACTGCTCAGCCCATTTTTGGTCCGGAGCTCTTGTCACTCCTAGATCTTTCTGCAGTCTGGGTTTCACTGAACAAAAATGTTCCGTGATCGCTAGCAGCTGAAAACCATTAGAAGATCTGCTGCATACGTGGATTTTACTGTCGTCTAGTGGGGCATTACACTTCACAGCCCGACCTTTTACCTTTTATTAGTCCCTTGTGGAGTTTGTTCTGCTTCCATTGTCTGCCACCTTTACATTGTCTAGGAAGATGACAAAATTGACATTGATTCATTTATGTAGGTTAGAAATGGCAGAAGCCTCACGATTGATCGTTTTTGGACCCCACTGGGCTTCTTCCATTGTAGGAATTTTGTTTTCAACTCCAATACCGGAGGCCGTTTCATTAAAAACACCTTTTGTCCGCTGGTTCAGCCTTTTATATATGGTTAGTGCCTGAAATGTGAACACTGACAGGCGTTGACCGGATGAATGTTCTACTGAAATATAGATGCCACACCGTTACCGCTTACCCCAACCCGCTTGACGGATACTGAGTAAAACTTGAGTAGAAGTGGACAAGCAGTATCAACACTTGATAAACCAATGTTGGACTCTGTGTACCAGTCCATGTCCCTCCAAGTGCGAATATTGTTTCTCATCGGCTTCTCCAACCAATTACAGGCTGTGCAGATCAGGCCGATAAACCCACAGTTTTGGAGCGGTGTTTATAGCCTAGTCCAGCTTCCAATCACTTGGTATTTTTTATTTGGCTGACGGTGACCGAGAACAAAACGCAAATCTTCCAGTTAGCGATATGTGCCGCGGATTTTACGAGGGTCGGAGTTATTCCACCGGATCCTAACGACTTTTTTGAATTTAAGTTATTTAACACATTGCGTTTCCCCTCTAATGATGGCAAAGCTGGCAAAATTACGCTACTGAACAATAAAACTTTACAAGAAAAAGGATAACCGGCGCGAGAGACGCACAAACGATTCCAATACCGTAGGGTTCGCTGAAACAGTGGACTAAAGGGGATGCTAAGCTTAAAATCCTGCAAAAATGAGAAGATGCAATTCTGCTAAACAGGACTTTAAAACAGTATGCGGTTAACGAATGTTATGTTTTGCATTGCATTTGTGAGGTTAGTCAAAAGTTTGCCGATAGAATGGTTGGGAGGTCTTAAAGATAATTAGGAGGAAGAAATACAACGAGGTATATGTTCTTTCTCACTACTAAAAATAATTGTGGAACAGTCTCCGTAGTTTAGGAATGCGTCAGAATAAATCGTGCTGACCAGCCATTAGATGGACGGCTGGATGTCCTTGCTTGCCGTCTGGGTTAGAACGCCGCCTCAAAATGTATAAAAAAGCTAGCGCCTAATGCATAGTTGTATTGGGCTTGCAAGCGTTCGTTGTCATTACGTAGCTTGTTTGTCAAACGTCTGTGATCAGCTGTATCGTCAGGCTATGCATTTTTGCAAAAACTGTGGACTCTGCCTGTTCAAAAAATATCTAGAACGTTGTCACATATCTGGTTGACGTTTTTGCTGAGATGCTGAAAATCGTAGATCTACGCAGACGATATTACACATCATCATCAAATCTTTGTAGCGATGGATTTATGCACTAATTTAAGTAGACTGTTAAGGAAACCAAGTGCATCCTGATTAAAAATATTAAAGGACTTTTTCCGAGCGAGTAATCGTGAAGCCGTCTGATGAACAAACGGAGAATAAGTGCCTGGCTTTGCATTTCGACATAGTCTTTCATAGTGATGATAACTGGACCTGGAGAAAATCGAGAATTTTAAGCATATCATCCTAAAACAGCAAGACTACCGATAGGAGAAAAATTTACCAGGTAGTTTGAATCCGTTTTAACTTAGGAATGCATTTGTCTTTATGATGTGGAACTGCGTTCCTGTTTGTATGACCATTTAAAAATTACCGGATGATAACAAAACAAAAAGAGAGATAAGAAGTCATGAACAAAGGATGAATTTTCCCGAGCAAATTAGTTAGACACTGTAGTTACATAAGGTTGTAAAAAGGACCTACGTTAAATAGGAACAATAGTACGACCATCTTGGTTCACGGCACTATAGATGCGATGTCCAAGAAAACCACTTGGGGTTACACTGAATATAAATTTACACGGGTGACTGCACTATACATTCTAGAAGTTTTCCAATCTTGCCATCGTAAATTACTATTGTGGGTTATTGTAGGAGAACATTGTTTCGACAACACCCCGACTCCAGCATCGAAGGTCAGAGCTTAATGAGAAGGAATTCATATTCAAAATGTATTTCCCCTGGTCTGTCATAGAAGCGTCATAAAATTTTAAGGTAGACGATTTTAGCTCTGTAACGTCTCAAATCACAATATCATTTGGTTGTCTAGTAGGAATGTGGACAATAGGTAATACAGAAATGGGTAGAAAAGGTTTGACGCTACCAGTGAGTTGAATTTTGGTCAACAAGGAGGAACTAAGTTAAGCCGTTATTGGTTTATTCAACTAAAAAAATAATAAAGTCATCAAAGTCAAAGTCCAAGAAGAGAACTTAGAGAATTAAGCATTTTTTGCTAGAATACTGTCTGTTTGTGATTCACCTTGATAAATAATTGGTCTTTTTAGTTCGAAAAAACAACATCAATCACATTTTTAAGAGATCAACCGTAATAAATTTTCTCCAAATAATAATTTAAGCAAAAGAAGGAACGCTGGGGTTTATTGAAATTTTCTGAATACTTTCAAATTTGCAGTTCAGAACCGTCTGTCAGGTTAAATATCGCAGCTGAAGCAGCAGTATTCGTCAGTCCTTTTCATCCAAGTATGCTTTACATAACCTCAGCATATTCAAGAATGTTGGTTTAGAAAATAGTACAAGCTTTTGGCGCAGCTAAGTAGGCGCGATCCCCAGATTGAGTCACTCATGAAGATGTCTTGCAAATGTTTACCACAGTGATCACAAAGTTAGTGAACTGTCAAAATGAGTTACATAAAATATCACTATTCGAAATTGTTGGAAATGACTGTGAACGTGCAACTTTAAGAAGGTTCTGGAAGGTAGGAGGGTTTCTTCTTCGTAAATACCTGAGACGAAAAATATTACCTTCGGATTTAAGCTGTGGACCATTTGTCACTCTCCTAGAGGCAAGGCGGATAGCGAAGCAGCATGGTAGATGTTAGGTATGCATACCAATCATTGATGAGCACAATTTTCAAAATGAGCATGAGTAGGTAATAGTTGAGGGAAACATGTGTTTGAGCAAATAACTCCCAAAGAAGTTGACACAATGCAGAACTGAATCAAAAGACCGGTTAGAAATTGTGTTGCACGAGAAGTTCCAAAATCTCTGAGTGATGATATAGGCGGAGATTAGGCACGATTTAAACTTTACATTCTCTGACAATCATGACGGAAGAGGTGAATCTCCTCCGAACATGTCTGAATTAAAGTTTTAAAAATGTAATAACTTGACAATCCCTAGCTGAAATTGAACATGCATCCGGGTTTCTAAAAGAGACATGACCCCAGTTAGGACAATTCATAGTTCTAGGGATGCGCCGCTTTCGACGATCCGATGCCTCAATTGACATGACGGGTACTGCGTTGGACAAAGAATGGCAAAATTATATTAGCAATATCACAATAATGCTGACCAATGAAGAACGGATATCAACTGTTTTGGACAAAACTAATTGCAGTCCAAAGGTAAAGCTATAGCCTACCGTCTACTGTATACAGACCCAACCACAAAACTGGAAATAAACTTCAAAAAAATCCTAAAGAAACCACTGAATGTTCAGGATATAAACAAGCAGGCACGGCGTTGGAACAGATTCGATGTCTCTAACATAGCACAACTTTACGGTCCACTAAAATTGCACAGGGATGGTATCTCGCTGAGACCACTCGTTTATTTAAAAGGGGCTCTAAAACGCTATTGACCCAGAAATACTATGGAGAAGCCAAAAACACCTGCTGGGAAAATTAAGTTACTATAAGTAACACCAAACAGTTTTCAGACAAAAGTAAGTATATCAAAAGCGAAGATGAGGTTGCGCTCTTCTTCGACGTCACAGTAATGTTTACTTCAATCGACTTGAAATTATAAAACAAAGTGTTTTGAATCCTGAAACGCGGTTTAGATAATTTAACAGAATTGTTAACACTGAAAGTTAGCGGATTTATACTTGTGCACGGACTTGAAATTTGACAAATACGTATGCAACCAAAAGAAAGGAACACCTGTGTGATCACCAGTATTTTGATATTGGACATAAACTGCAAAGCAATCCTCTGGAAACATTGCAATACCCAAAATACAACCTAAGCTTTGAACCAAATATGCTCCGGTGTTGCAAAGGCACGGGAAACAAACCAGTAACATCCACGACGGGATTCGGTTTAACACCAAAGGAGAAAAAAACATGAAGCGTTTCTTCCTGGAAATACCAGTGTGGACTGTTAACGAAACTCTGGAGGCGTCAGCGTCTCGTAAACCAACGCACAGTTACCAGATACCAGGCTATCGCAGGAACCGCTGAAGAGTTCACCAAATATCCTGTGTGCATACATTGTTCAACAGATCAGAAGCGCATTGCTGCACGAAAGAACTAAGCAAATGAAAGGAAAATGTGTTCCACAATTTTTTAAAGGAACTGATACCCCCAGAAGCTTTACAAGAACAGCCTTGAACGGAACGAAAAGGAGAACATTCAACAATCATAGCAAGAAAGTAGTGATTCCATAATTCAAAAACCTATCCCAAGTGGTCCATCCTCCGTCCCAATGCAAAACCTAGACCACAAAACAATCAACACAACACGTTCATCTGCATTCAGGTTATGCATGAAACACCACAAATCCTTTCCCCACCCACATTTTTAACTGACTAATCCAATTCCTCTTAAGAAAAATTCTTCCAAATATATTGTGAGTTGATAGAATGAGTAGGAATTACTGAAAACGTGCACGTTCACCAACTAGTTTTCTCAATTCTCGAACTGCGAGGAATCACAGTTACCCACTAACCAACCAGAACTACGAGTTAATTGATTTGCAGTTTTAAAGGGGAAAAAACGAATTACAGTACAAATGTCCTCATCAAGGTTAATTGTAAGTATTACAACGAGTGCTAAATCGGCCAAACCTAAAGAAAGTTTGCTATACAAGTGAATCAACACAAACTGGCCCACAAAGTAGGAAGATCCTCTCTCATTCGTATCCATGCCCGAGGTTAAGAGGGCACAGATCTACTCTGGAACCAGGGCACAGGATAACAGTGAATTTCTGGGAGCTTGGCGCTGGTAAGCAAATTCCATCAACAAGGACACTGAACTAAACCAACACATCGAACCTGCCACAGTGCAGGAAAACCGAATAACTCTGGGTACTAAACAGAAAACTTCCGTAGACTCAAGTCATACAGATCCATTGCAAAGGCGTCGAACTACTGTATTGTATCGTATTGTGTTGTATAGTACTTTATAGACTTTAGCATACAATAAATAATGTCGCATTTCAGTCAGAAAATGTAAGGGTAAAACCAAAATAGGGAAAAATAGGTAAGGTAGAATTACACTCCTCACCTCGAGAAGAATATAAAAAGCTCATCGAGGATTACTATTAGCACATTATGATAGGTTGCTCAGGAATTTGGCTGAAGCCCGGTCAAGATTTGTCAAAATCCGAGCTAGATATGGAACAGTAAATTTCCTATCATTATTGATTCTAGATGGTCTGGAATGAAAAGCGGATCATGTAGAAATATGAGAACGGCACTTTGAAAGACCGCAGTGCAGAGGCTGTGTGGAATCAGAAAGAATTTTGTGAGCACTTTTCTCACATGCTGATAAGTGTTCATCACATAGATTTAGGGACAATTCAGTTCGTGGTACGAGGGAAACACGGTTAATTGGTAATAACTGACTACTGAAAGAAGTCAGCTAAAAGTTAAGGGGGAGCTAATCCCATAATGGTATAGGCAACCAGGTGAGTTTTGAAGGTGAATACTGTGAATTCAGAAGTTGACGGAGACGTCAGTGCTAAATCGTTTAAAATGTAAAGCTGGAAGGGCACCTCAAAGTCACGATGTCATATTTAACAAGGCATCCAGTTCAAGGGTATCTCAGCACCGCATTGCCATAATTAGTAGCATTGTTTCAATTAGCGACGTAGCTAAAATTACTAACAGGGCTAGTTCAAATCAGCAGCTATAGGACATTTCGAAGTTGGGCAATTCCCAAGGTCTGGGTCACATCTTGGGCAGCATTATTATAAATAAATCTGAGAAGACAGATACTTACCTACATGCTGATGATGTCTCCTTGGATGCTGATAGAACGTTTGCGGCCTAAATGCCAAGCAAAGCGATCTCAAAAGTTTGTAACCTATCACCCTGGGGAATGAAGATTGCAGAAATTCAAAATCCTTGAAAAAGGTGGTATTTCAAGTTGGTCTTACGAAGTATATCGAATTGCATGAGGTTGTGATAGGAGAATGAAACTTCGAGTATTTTGTGAGTCGGCACGTTAAGGTTGATGAAATCTTACTGTCTCCTCAATTTCAAGACTCAGAGGCCGAAAGTGGTCAAGCAGTAAATTTATCTCCCGGATTTAAGAGAAACCGGTTTACTCTGGAACGCAAGATTCTTTAAATAACAGTGGGCTGATATCTCCATGGCTCTTAAGAAAACAGCAGTTTTACGGTCATCTGACAAGTTACTGAGAGGAATTCGACACAAAGGAAAAGGTGCAGCATAATTTCTAACTTTGCACACCTGGGTGAAAACGTATAAAATTTAAGATCGCAGGATTTCGTGAAGCAATTTCACCGATGAGATACCAACTGTCTCTTTTGGCTTGGAGTAGAATTAGCCTAAAACATGTTCTTGAATGAAGTGAGGAAGACCTAGGATTGGGAAATAACCTCAAAATATATGCTTCTGTAATTCGTAATTGTACCACCCAGGTGAGACGTATCCTATCGTCGTTGGTATGTTGGCACCTTACGATCATTAACGGTGGGGCAGCGTGACCACTGCCCCAAATTATAAAAAAGCTTCGCAATAACCCCAGGCTTACCCCCATAAGACCGGTTGTTTGGAATAAATGCCCGCTAAGGACAATGTGTTAAACAAGTTTTTCCCCTTAAACGATAAAATAGACTTCCGTTAGTGTGCATTTGGTATGCAAATAACTCCCCATAGCAAAGGATATCCTTTAATGAAATATTCTGAGAAGGATCTAAGAATTGGTTTCTTCCACCTTTGGGGAGATGTGGGGACAAGCTTCACCCGACTTTACAGCTGCTTTCTGTAACTAGCTTATGCCCTTCTTGCCAAGCATAATTACGTTCATTTTCTATGATAAAACAATTTATTAGGGACTGCAGATGTTCCCTAAGTTGCAATACAATTTGAAAATTCTATCTTTTCCTTAAGCAATTTCTTGTTAGTTCTATTACCCGAATTTTGACGTTAACGAAAATCAAACAAAAGCGAAAATAACTCCATAGTGAGCAGAAAATGCGATTAAGATTTTCAGAAGAATGTGGTTTAGGAATTTACAGAATTCGGTATGTATTATCGTATCCGTACTATCCGGAAATTTCGAAATGTTGCATTGAGATCCTGGTTCTCCGCTAGGAGAGTTAAAAGTGCAAGTATCGTTTTTTAAAGGTTGGTTTTTCATGAATAACGATTACTGGTTCATAAGGACCTCCTTTCCATGTATTTCTTCTCAAAAGAAGATGTTTTAAAAACCGCTGAGTGACTAATGATTTGCTCGCTGTTACAGAGGTTAGGCGAAATGGCCAGTTTCATTATCGCTGGATGCCGGCACATGATCACTTAATATATAATAAGACAGCCTTCCTGTTTACCTTTGTAAACAACCACATATACACCATTCGATGTTGCCGATTTTGGTGCGTATTTCAAAGTGAGTTGGAGTTGCCAGCCTCCGTAATATTCTTCTACCATATGAAAATACAAGTTCACTCTGACCCTGTGCATCAAACAGTTGTCCGATGTTGGAAAAATCATCGTTTTTTCGGTTTTTGATGCAGTATCACAAGTCTACGTTGCCTAATGAGAGGCGACAATTTAGAAACCGGGTACAACAGCATTGCTGTCTTCCAAAATGTCGTTAACCGCATTGAGACAATCTTGAATAAACCCCGTCACCTAACCTAGCTGTTTAGTGCCGGGTAGGGAAAACTTTCTTTGGTACCGTAAAACCAGACCTTCTCTTTTAAATTCTTCCGATTTGTTTGGGCAACAGCCAGTGGACAATTGGGGGCACTAGGCAGTCTATAGGTCGATATTTTAGTAAATCAAAATGTTGGGTCATGCTCCATGTACTCGCCGCGATTTGTCCCTTGATGAAAGCCTACTCATTGGACAAACTAAACTATTAGCCTCAAGTTGGGTGATTCGATGTACACATGCGCCTGTGGATCTCTCAGTTATCCACTTAACCTTCTTCTCTGTCAACATGTTTGTTTCTAAAACAGAGGTGAATAATTTACTTGTACAGCTAGAAACGTGGAGCGGACGAGTTACTGAACATTTTATTTACTTGTAAGACACCGATGGGCAATGTGCTTCCGTTAGAAAGGTTTACAATTTGGATGAGATATTGTCCATTAAAACGTGGAAGATAGATGGCTTGCTCAAGCCACAAAAATGTCAACCAAAATTATGCAGGAATTTGATCTAAACAAACGGCTGAGAATGTCATAAATGCTTCGAAGATCCATGGAATTACAAGTGGCCATAAATGCACATCTGGATCTGCGGGTCCACTCCGATCACGGTACACAAGGACGTTTTCGACCTGAGGTGAACCTTACCTAGTTGGTTAGTCAAATAATCACTAACAAACTACCCCATAAACGTGGCACAGGCAAAGAGCACCAGGATTGGATTGCCTCAATGAAACAATAGTTAAAATATCTGAATCGTGATGTGAATACAGGCTATTAAATAGTATATATCTTTTCTCGGCTTACTTGAAAGACTCCGAACTTAAAACCGTCAATAAGCCGCTACAAGACGAAAATATCCATTTTATCACTCTTCGATTATCTGGTGATTGGTGGTAAGCTGGTAAAAAAGGCCACCTACTGAAATTTCCCATGAGAATTTAAGAATATATCAATGATCTATAGCCAGAATAGTATAAATACTCAAAAGCCTCATACTGCGGGCTGTTTGGAGAACACCAAGACACTGCTTAGACTCAACATTGCTCAAATAAACAAGTCAAGTAGGAAAATAGACAGCGATACCTCCATGCAGGTGAGATTTTTTCAGTCAACTAAGTTCCAACAGCAAAGGTTACAGAAACCATCCGGTCTCACATGAACCAAATGGAAGTGAATTGCGAAACGAAACAATTTCTCAGGTGCTGCATTCGAGGTGGGGTACAGGTAAGTTAAAGCTCCCATAAACGCTCCACCAGAATGTTCATTGTGCCCTAAAATTTGCGTGCAGAGTTCCAGTTCAGTAGGCGGAATTGAGCACTAAGGCTGATGAGTGATCTGCCGACCTTTTGGCGATTTCAGAAACTCGGTCGTCTGAAGACGACAGCATAATGATACGGGATGTACAGCGTCAGTACTATGAATATTGGATAGATAGGAATAACAGCATAAGAATTGAGTTGGATCTCTTTGTTAAGGAAAACCTGATACAGAACAAATCTGAAATCAAGTTGTTTATGTTGAGCACGCAGCTACTGGAGTTGGTCTCTGTAATTTCCTACCTCAAAACATCCCAAGAGTTTGCTTTGAATTCGGTTAGGGTCATTTGAATGAGAAGATGGTACGGGATTGTGCCAGGATACACAGAGCTAAATATAAGTATGCATGAAAGGTACGGGGGATAAGGAGTAAGGTTTTATTCTTAGAAGAGGACAGATACTCCCGAGCTTCTATCAGCCAGAGGTGCTAAACCAAAGAAACTCGAGGTTATAAATGAAAATAAGTCAGCAGACCCAGACTTAGTGCGCATGAACATTACTAACCCCCGATAGTGGATGTCAGTAAAAACATTTTCAGTTGTGTGACACTATTTGGAGTCATGCTGTACTTTCACTAACCTCAGAAGTGACAGCAGTGGTTTCCATTCATAACAGTGAAACAGAATCACAAATGCAGAACTACCTGCACGTTTCACAAGCAGTCTCTTCGGAAAACTTGAAGGAATGATAAAAGTACATTGATAAACCCGTGATAGGCAAACCCGACGTAGATCCCAAAAGTGGAAGTAGTATCTCCCAAACCCATCAAACTTATTAGAAGAGATTGCCTCTAATCTGGACAAAGAATTCGTGGAAGTTTTCAACCTTGACTACAAGAAGGCCTTTGCCTTTGTCCACCACTGGCTACTGTTTACTAAATGCAGTTTTCTGGAATAGATGGGTAACCAACCCAATTATGTGACTAGTAGTTCAAACAATTTCTGTAATATCTGAGATCTATAGCACGATCGTGTAATTCGTGCTATCGTCCGAAAAAGAATATTGTACGCGACGAAGTGTAAATAGTTTGCACGACTCCGGTGTAGTAAAACGCTCCCAAAAAATCCATAGTTGACACGTTAGCACATCGTCAGTATTTACCGAGGTGACAGAGCATCCAAAATGTATGTTAACCTTGGGTGCATCAGAATCGCATCGTCTGCATACAGTAGCACCTACAATCGAAGGGGTAATGTCGATTTTTTGGCAGACTGCACGTAAAAAAGAGAAAACATTGGCCATCCTGAGGAAAAACATGCAACGTTTGCAAGAAGTGCAGGCATTTTGTGTCACAATGGTGGCCAAAAACAGCGAAGACCACAAGTCAAAATTCACAAAGCAGTCCTTCAATAACTGGGGTGGAGACTCCGGTAAAACCAAAAGGCGTTTTTGGTAAAATGCTGGTGAGTACAGAAGAAATCCCACTCCGGTACACCGGTAAACATCATACTTGTGAATGCTGTACTCAACATCGCACACAGACCAATAGAAACAAAGTTTGTTTTGTGGAATACCACCAAATGGAAAGGCAATGTTTCAAGCCATCAACCTCAAGGATGGTCAATCTTCCGTTACAAAATTTGTGATAGTTCAATGGAGTTAAGTCCCCATTCTATGCTCTCAGTCTGTGCAAAACGTGAATTTGGCTTCGTCTCGCCATGATTCGTCTGTTC
The DNA here is from genome assembly GCA_008360955.1 of Fasciolopsis buskii. Lineage (NCBI taxonomy): Eukaryota > Metazoa > Platyhelminthes > Trematoda > Plagiorchiida > Fasciolidae > Fasciolopsis > Fasciolopsis buskii. The sequence continues at coordinate 670,360 of LUCM01000380.1, read as the reverse complement.
GCCATATTTCTCAAAAATTGAGCATTAATTGGAAGAATAAACCCTTCGCATGGATGAAAAACTAGGAGAATTTCTACCGGTGGTCTGATTAATTTTTATGTAACCATCCTGAAATACTGTTTGCTAACAAACATTCCAGGACTGTTTACATCTGAAGAACTTAAATTAATAATCAGAATGAAAATTTACACTTCTCATTTAAAGCAGTTTTTCAAACAAATGAACATTTTATGCTAATTTTGAGTGGCTGAATCCATTTCATGAAAGATATTTAAAGTGGGGTTTTAAGATGCTCAAAATGCTTTCGGTAAATTCATCGCTCTTTAAGCGCTTGTTGCAGCAAATCCAAAGAAATTAAAATCAGAAAAAAAAGATTCACTCAGGTGAATAAATAAGCATTTACGTTGTTTGGGAATACCAATAAAATGAAAATGGTGAATAATGTGTGAAGTTGTTCGACCACATGCCTTACTTTAAGCTGGCCGAAAACAAATATTAGTAAAAAAAACCATTCACCTTAAACTAAAAGGTATTGTTATTGATTTTCCATGATAGTCGTCAAAACAATGAGTACTTAATTTTGAGGTAACCAGATTTTAGGGAAAAACAGTACTTCTGATTCTTTATACTGACGAGTACTGAAAGTATAAAAACGTTGGCCAAGCTAGCTTTGGAACATGTATCACTTAGGTTGCTAGCTTCTAGGAAATCCAACAGCGATTATGGTTTTGTGGTAATGAGATTTTGCATTCGTATACTTTCTTAAAGCAGTCGAACATACTAAATTTCCACTGCGGCGCCCAAACTGTTGTCCAGCGTTTTGTAACAGAAATCTCGTCTGCTTAAAGGAAAATATGGGGGGAGATGTAGACAAAGCACTAAGCGACTGATAAAACCACACTGAAGAAAAGATGAACCCACGGGGCTGTTACCGCTTCAGAGGATGGAATATTAAACTGTGTAACTATCATAAGCTATCACGTGAAACAACAGGTTAAAAGTGAATGAATGTTTAAAGGCAGTACATTTCTATTCAATCTCCACTAAAGTCAGAATCATCTACGATCAGACTGTGTGAAAAGATTCATGAGAACTTATAGATCAAGTATGATATTTACACATAATTGGGAGTTTTGATGAGTCACTTGCAGATGGGATATTAAATAAGAAAAAGACTCCTGCATTAAATGTTAAATAGAGTTTGACGTTACTATTTTATTTCTCTGAAAGGTGCATGCCCTTTACGTATCATAAGTAAAACGTTCCAATGAAATGACAAAAGGATATACTAGCAAATAGTTCACAATACGGTTTTAATTAATTTTGTAGAATTGGGACTCAACATTACAACTGAATCCATTCTGTTTTGGTAACTCTGGAAAAGCCTTTGCACAACCGCGGAATCCTTTGTTGAGGTGCCTTCGTTCAACATCTTATATGAAGTAGCAGCCAGAACAGAATGAAGTGGTGTACGATTTGACCGCACCATTCCCCCCCGTGAACTATAACGTGTCTGCCACGCAATCTTTCACGATTGTAGGGAGTGCTATAAAAGCTAGAGAGGCCGAATTCCAGTTCCGTTCGGATACTGTTACGCACCAAATAACGTCGATAAGGAACACAATGTCGATTCAATGGCCGGGTAACCAGAGCGGAACACGAGGGAGGAAAGGTTATAAGGTTGTGCGTATCTCAATAAGAATATAGTAGGTGTGAGTAAAAAGAGAAAACGTTGGTGAATATATAGACCAAATGCTAGTAAACCCTTAGGAGCTAGTGGTATCTCACCACGAAGAATAAAACCCTAGGCTAACATGAAAGTTTATCGCAATGCATCCTTTACGCATCATTTTCTTTCTGACAAAATTTTCTAATACTCATGGCCAATGTACCTTGAAGTGGAGACGACGTGCAAATTATTACTTCGAAAGGATTTTAAGTTTTTAGTCTGTCCTTCACCTATAACTAAACTGGTAACGAATAAACAGTCAGTTAAAATGATTAAATGAAGTAATGCGTCCTGCACTGAGATTGTCTGTCAACTAAGCCATTTTCAGGCAAAATATAGCAGTCACAGAGACTTAGTGTTAGTGGAATCGCTTGTTTTGTCCTAAAATGAACGAAATCTCTCTGTGTCCAGATCATACAGAGCACCATGAAAAAGTTATTGTGGTTTCCTCTTAAGAAATTCCGCACTAATTGGAGGTATTCGCGTTCATAAATTTCCGACGTAAGAATCTGATAAATTATAGCCATCCAAGTTGATTTTGCAAGCCAGTGCCAAGAGATAACATGCGAGAACAGTGTGCAAATGAGAAATTTTCAAAAAAGCAGAGTAGAATCACGTAATGAGCACAATTATCTGAGAATGCCAGCAGGGCGATCTAGATTTGAGTGACGTGTGATACCAACATAATTACAAATTCGCAGAATAGCCCTAATCACGGACATCACATCCGCTGGACATTCACATGGGTTGAGGACGACTGAAGTCTCCGACAGGCGTTGTGTTTCGTCTGTTAGATCTGACTGTGAGTTCTTCCAGTATCGGAAATATTTGGTGCATGAGCTACACCAGTGCGGGGTGTGACGTAACGTGGGAGATCGACAGAAAGTTGGAAAACTTTGGTTTACAAGTCGCGGTTAATCCTCTGTGGTATTAGACAAATCGCAAGCGGTTCGGACTCAGATCAGTTGTGAACCTGTAAGCAAGATCAGAGATTACCTTTCAACCTAACCTCAGAGTACGGTTGGCACGCTATGGATTCTGCAACACATTCTGAGACCAGCGGATTTGTTGAGCGAAACGCAGACTATCGAAGGGCTAACAACCGAAGAGAGAGAGAGGTAACGGACAAAAGGGCTGCAAAGTTTTGGCAAAGGCTGTGTATCTCCGCGCGACGACAGGTGGACTGAAAATCAGTGCAAACGCCTACGTCCTTTGGTCAGGTCACGTGACTTCGAGGCTCGGCCGTTCAGGTCGCAAAATCCTCGAGGCCCACCCCACAGTGCTCTCGTCTCAGAGCTTCGACCACGTGAGCATAGAGGCTTGGACGAATTCCACTGAGTGCAAAACGAACGCGTTCAAAAATCATCCTACCGAAGCGACTGGTGGTGCTGGGTAGGGGAGGGGGATGGCAAATGCCTGTGAGGTGTTCTGGGCGCCAGTTTCAAGGGACCTGGGAGTATCAGGTACAGAAGCACTGATTTCGTGTCAGAATCAAGAAATGCTGTTTTCAACTGTCACTACCTCTGTGCCGGAAAATAACATGGGGTGGGCCTGTATACGCGGGATGCAACGGCGGTTCCACAGAATTTTACTGAAACAAAAACATGAGTGTATGTAATTAGTTCTTTTGAACGAAAGTGAGATGGATCGGGAAGGATCTAAGTGTTTTCATGTATGATTGCGAATGACTAACGAACGTGGCCGGGTCAATAACACCGGTAGTGTTAGCGAACAACTCATTAGGTGGCTTCAGGGGTGTGCCAAAGACCATATCCGCTGGACGAAAACCGAATTCTTCTTTTAAGGTGGTTTGGTTGCATAACGTAGTCAACGGAAGGGCGCCCGTACATTAAAATTGCATGAGTTTGGGAAGCGAGAGAGGCCTTTAATTGCCTATGAAATCTCCCAACTAATCCATTAGATGAAGGGCAGTATGTGGACGTGCAACTGTTTAGATCCGAGCGGGTTGGAAAAATCAGTGAACAATTTAGATTGGGATTGTGCACCTGTGAAGAGGGAACACCAAACGTAAACGTGAATCTGGCTGACATTTGTGTGGGCTTTTCTCGCTCTTCTCACTTGCAAAAGTGACCACCAACCGTACACAACTGTGTTTTTCAACTAACTGGTGATTTTATACTCCTTCCCGTCCTATTTACCTACATTCTTCGGGAACTGCAGTCGTCCATGCTAGTGTCACTGGAATAAGTCCTGTTCCTGTTTTCTCGCGTTTTTCTTCAGAAAGCATGCAAATCCCACCAAACCGGTTTTTTCTGACTAATGCACTTCTTCTTTGATGCCCCTTCAAACAAGCCACATTAAATATGTGAACACTGATCCCTATAGGTCAACGATGGTGTCTAGCCCGTAAACTGGAGACCCTAGCCATCGATGTTTGCTGTATTCAACAGACTCGCATACAAGACGCCATCTCTGTTATCCGATTGACATCCCCATTTAGTCCTTCTATGAAGTTCCATCTGCGTCTTTCTGGGGACCTTGAGGCTCCGGCTTCTGGCGTTGCTTGCGCTGGTATGGCTCTCAATGAGATGACCGAGTCTTCACTATTTGAATGAATCCCAATTGACACCCGGCTATGCGTAGTGAGGTTTAGAGGTTCATGCAAAGGAAATAGCGGTCGCTCTGACAGACGCACCTTGTTCGTCGTCTCATCGTACACCCCAAAGGATTTCAGCCAGATCTAGCCAAGGACATTTTTTATCAAAGCTGCACGACCTATTATGCACGAGTCAGCTTTGGACGCAAGTCGACCACACCGCTATTAGCTACGAATGGCAGGGCTGTCTACAAGATTGCCGGTAGTACTGGAGCACAATCCTCGACTCCGACCACGCGTTAGTATGCACTAAACTGTCCATATGCTTTGGTGGGTGCTCAAAACGCACGCTTCAGAGTCAGTTAAATATGACAACCTATTTGATCCGACTCGCTTATCAACCTTTCGAAGATCACCGTCTGAAAGGCTAGGATTCTCCCCACCTTAAATAATCAGTGAGCACTGGTCCCCTGTTAAGAATGTCTTGCATTCCACTGGCTTAGTGATTTGTGGCCTAACCCGTCACGTGATATCCTGGATTTATGCTGAGTCCCTGGGTCTTTTTGATGCATGCAGTCCATCACGGCCGGTAAGTAGTCTAATGAAACACGGCTCGTAACAAGACGTGGACTGAATACAAGCTGGAGTACGGGTCGCGGGATCTGGTGGTCTCAGTGCGCTTTGGAGATGGAACGTGCTGCCTCCATGGGAAATTCCCACAAGCTGTTTCACTTCATCAAAATTCACGGTAGGAAGCATTGAGTGCGAATGAAACGATCTGTAGAGCTGACGGTTAGCCTACCCAGAGTTAGCAGCGACGCAGTGTGCACTGGGTGGAGCACTTTCAGGTACATTTTAGCTGACCATCAGCGTCAGAGCCTCCCGCAGCTATTCCAGCAAGCATACGATGGCTTATTACTACAGATCTACCCGCTAAAGCGGAGATCCTTCGGAAAATCAGCGTCCTGGGACAGCGTAAAGCGCCGGGCTCCGATGGGCTTTCCCCAGCTCCATTTAAAGATGGAGGAGTGGAACTGGTCAAAAAACTTCAAGTTTTGTTCTTGAAGATCTGGTACCTCGAGAGGTTCCCATCCACGTGGGGGGGGGAGTCGATCGTTCCCCTCATCTTCGAAAAGGTCTTGCGCAGTGAATGCGCCAACCATAGGGGTAGTAGCCTAATCCTAATAACGTCAAACCTGCTTGCGTCCGTCTTTCTTTACAGGTTGTACAACACGCGTGAAAGGAAAACTCGTGAGAAACAGGCTGGGTTTTGCGCTGATCGGGGGTATGTTGATTGAATCCTCCGACTGCTGTTAGAGCACCCATCCAATTTTCGAAATCGAACGATCACAGTGTTCTTGGACATTCGTGCCGACCTTGAAACTGTTGATAAGTTTTCACTATGGTATTGTTTGTTGATAAATGGAGTACCTGAGAAGCACGTGTCGGTCCTCAAACAGTTGCACCGCCATACGTCAGGTCAGGTTAGGACTTATGACCAGCATTCACCATCCTTTGTCGTCTCCAGTAGAGTACGGCAAGGCTAGCCTACATCCTTGTTCCTTCTCAACTTCGTCATAGAGAATATTCCGCAGAACTCTTTAACTAGTCTTTTAGACAATGGAGTTGAACTCCTCCCAGGGAACAGAGGTTTTGCCTTACAGTGATATCGCCTCGCTGTGTGACAATGCACAACTAATTCAACGCACGCTAAACCCCTTGGCCATTGAGGTCTCTAGGTAGGGTATGTGCTTTGGACCTTCACAGTGGAAGGTACTTCATCAGGACGGACAGGAGTCTCTGCTTGCACTCATACTTTGTGATGATCGGTTAGAGGTATTCAATAGCTTTCATTACCTTGGGAGTCTGAGGACGCCTGGCGGAAGAGATTGCAGACAGGTATCATCACGAAATTCAGAGTGACTTTCGCGAACCTGCAACCTTTGGGGTGCCACTGTCACATCCGGCTTCTCCTCAAGGGAAGGGTGTATAATGCGTCAGTTTGCGGTGTTCCGCTCTTACGGCTGCTAGACCTAGCCTATCAGCACTAAGGATGGTCGGTGACCCTTTGCGTTCGACCACCGATGTCACCGAAGCATTGCTTGTGTCCGGTTCGAACATCGGGTAAGCAGTGACGGGATGTGTCGTCGTGTTTTGAGTTCAAACAGTCGTCCTCTGACTGAGATAATCGTTCTATGTGGCCTTCGGTGGCTTGGGCACGTATTGCCTACGCCTACTCATCGTCTTCCTTTTAGTTCCCTTGTTGCACGTGTTGGGCAAGGTTGGAAGAAGCGACATGGCGGTCAGAATATGACTTGGTGTAGAGTTAAGATGTTGGGCTCTGTTCTGGCCTCTGTTGGTGTTTCCCGGCTTCCCAGTTAGGGCCCAAAAGATGAGGACTGTTGTTGGTTGGGGACGCTCAGAGATCTGGCTCAGAATCGAAGTCAGTGGCACCAGTGCTTTGTGGTCTGTCTGTGGGACTCATCGCCCCTAAAAATGATCCAAAATCAATCAAAAGATCACAAAATATGTACGGCGAAAAAACTAAAAACTATTGATTATATGGTTTGTTATTTTCCCTCAACCATTCTCATTTGTCCACTTCTGTGGAGTTCAGTTTACACTTTGTATCGGCTCCAGGCTTGTTTTTAAGCCGGTGTACAATGTAGGTGTATATGAACATAGCGACTGGAGATAAGTTTGAATGAGGCACGCAGTCCTAAATGAGATATGGAGTGTAAATCAGTAAAAAATCAGGCGACGCATCGAACAAGATACAAACAGTAGGAGTTTCCTGGTGGAGATCAGTTGTAACAGGAAGTGGCAGATATTTGAGCACGGGGAAGGTGGTGATGGCCGGCAGTAAATTATTTCCTTATGCTCTTCCTGTGCTTCCGAGATATCTCCCTAGCTGAA
>LUCM01000380.1:652179-663060 GCA_008360955.1 Fasciolopsis buskii | reverse complement strand
AGATAATCGTTCTATGTGGCCTTCGGTGGCTTGGGCACGTATTGCCTACGCCTACTCATCGTCTTCCTTTTAGTTCCCTTGTTGCACGTGTTGGGCAAGGTTGGAAGAAGCGACATGGCGGTCAGAATATGACTTGGTGTAGAGTTAAGATGTTGGGCTCTGTTCTGGCCTCTGTTGGTGTTTCCCGGCTTCCCAGTTAGGGCCCAAAAGATGAGGACTGTTGTTGGTTGGGGACGCTCAGAGATCTGGCTCAGAATCGAAGTCAGTGGCACCAGTGCTTTGTGGTCTGTCTGTGGGACTCATCGCCCCTAAAAATGATCCAAAATCAATCAAAAGATCACAAAATATGTACGGCGAAAAAACTAAAAACTATTGATTATATGGTTTGTTATTTTCCCTCAACCATTCTCATTTGTCCACTTCTGTGGAGTTCAGTTTACACTTTGTATCGGCTCCAGGCTTGTTTTTAAGCCGGTGTACAATGTAGGTGTATATGAACATAGCGACTGGAGATAAGTTTGAATGAGGCACGCAGTCCTAAATGAGATATGGAGTGTAAATCAGTAAAAAATCAGGCGACGCATCGAACAAGATACAAACAGTAGGAGTTTCCTGGTGGAGATCAGTTGTAACAGGAAGTGGCAGATATTTGAGCACGGGGAAGGTGGTGATGGCCGGCAGTAAATTATTTCCTTATGCTCTTCCTGTGCTTCCGAGATATCTCCCTAGCTGAATGAGAAAGATATGAACATTTGCTGCAAACCTGGATGGGACAAAGCTGCCGCCACAAGGTCATTAGATCATTTTATATACCTGCAATCTGTAGTGTACTGGGAGATGCATTCAAAATGTCGCATTTCTCCCGGGGAATTGCAATTGTTGTAGAAATCTAGAGCATGTGCTTGCGGTTTGTGATCAATGTAAATGCCAGAGTTCCGGCACTCTAAAATGTACAATAATTGTTTTATTGCAAGGCATATTGCGAGAAGTTCATATTCAAATGTACTATAGCTGGACTTTGTCGGTTACAGCTTCGGGGAGAGAATTGGCAGGGTTTACGTCGAACCACTAACCTTTTGCTGTAATTCGGCACCGACGCCCAAGGTACAGGCATCTGCTTGCAGAACGGGAACGGCCTTGTCGTCAGTGTTGATGTGTGCAGGGATAGAGATTATAAATAAGGCGTCTTTGCTGTTCGTAATGCACTTTTAACTCCCGGAGTCATAGAGAACTCGCATGACCCTTTTTAAGAAGCTCAACCAGTGGTTGGAAGATATCGAAACATGAATCGGCAATAGTAGTTAGTGATACCCAAGAAGCGACGGAGACTCTTGAAAGACTGTGATTCCGGGTAGTCACGAATAACACTGACTCTGCTCTCTAGCGGTCGAATACCTTTACCGTCAACATAATCGCCAGGTAATTCAATAGAGGGAGCACCAATGATGTACTTGGAGGTATTGGTAGAAGCACCATACTCTTGAAAGCCTTAAAAGACGATGCGGAGATGTTCGCGATGTTCGCGTTCGTTTGTACTGGCAATGGGGACATCATCAATGTACACGAAGACATAATTTAGACCACAAATCACCTGGTCCATGAACCTCTGGAATATTTGAGCTGCATTTCACAAGCCAAAATGCATGCGAAAGAATTCGTATGGATCAATTGGCGTTGTGATTACAGTCTTTGGACTGTCCTTCGGTTCTACAGGGATGTGGTAAAACGCCCGTGCCAGACCAAGCTTTGAGAAAATTATTTTACCCCACAGGCTATTGGAGAAATCGTGAATGTGTGGGATAGAGTAATGATCAGGTGCAGTTGCATTGTTAGTAGAACGATAACCACCTCACGGGCACCAGTCGTCTTTGTTTTTTGGGACCATGGGGAGCGGGAGTGCCCATGGGCTGCTTGATGGTCGAATTATTCCCAATTTCAGCATATGTTCCCACTCTGCTTTGGCTGCAGAAATTCTCTCTGGAAATGGTCTACGTGGGAGCCCTGTTATCCGGGGACCTTTAGTGACAAGGCGATGCTGGTAGTCATATGTTCTTGTATTTGGGGACGTTTGTGGAAATTAGTTCAAAAAGGAAGAAAATAATGATTAGAGTGTCATTAAACTAATTCCAAGAGTATGGGTGCAAGCGTATATATTGTGTACTTGCAGAGATTTAGTACTGTCTAACAAAACGTGGTGATTTGCCTCAACCACAAGGCCAAAAGCGGACAGAAAGTCGATTCCGAGGATCAGTAGGAAAACATCAGCAACCCACGAAAACCCAAGGGAAACATCGCCCTAAACCTAGATCAAGTATCAATAATTTTTGACCGTATGTCTTAATGAAAAAACCGTTGGCTGCCTGTTAAGTGAAGGTGGTAGGACGCAGATGGTTTTGGCCTGGAGGAACAGGGATCCTGCTTATCTGGATACCGGTTTCAATTGAAAACCTTGTGCAACCGGACCGATCGGAAATGTAAAATATGCGACCAGGTTCAGAGCCAACGGAAGTGATTGCCATTACTCACTGGCTTTTGCGTTTCCTACAAGATTTCCTTTGAAATTACATAAAGACTGACACTGACGGGTTTCTATACCGAAATTCTAGGGATACCGACAATATGATTTGTTAGATGGAAATGAGGATAATCTTTCAAATGGCCTAGAGGGCAACGGCGAACATTATGATGTATGTGTTTGAGTACAACACTCATCTGAGATGTTGCTAGCTGAAATCCACAGACACTCTGAAGGGGACCGTAACGGCAATCTTGTTTTTGGAATCAGCGTTAAAAATTCTGTGAAGAGCTTCGGTTAATTCCGCTTTCTAGGCATTTACCTTCAGGGATGCCAAAACTTCTGTAATCGAAGAAGGAATTTTCCGCATCCCCAAATATCGTAACAGTGAGTCCTTCATTTTGGGAGACCCCAGAAGTTACTTCATGTATCTGAAGAGTTGAGATGGTTTCAACCTCTGATTTCGGCATTTATGAAAAGCGGATCGAGACGTTGCTTATTGGACAATCTAGTGCATTTAGTTATTGCATCTTTAAGAATGTCATAGGAATTCCCAAATAGACTTTCGTAAATTGAATCACACACTTTCTCTGCTACCTCGGTGGGTAAGATTTACCACTACAGACTGAGAACGGACATGATGAATGCGGAAAGNATGATCAGGTGCAGTTGCATTGTTAGTAGAACGATAACCACCTCACGGGCACCAGTCGTCTTTGTTTTTTGGGACCATGGGGAGCGGGAGTGCCCATGGGCTGCTTGATGGTCGAATTATTCCCAATTTCAGCATATGTTCCCACTCTGCTTTGGCTGCAGAAATTCTCTCTGGAAATGGTCTACGTGGGAGCCCTGTTATCCGGGGACCTTTAGTGACAAGGCGATGCTGGTAGTCATATGTTCTTGTATTTGGGGACGTTTGTGGAAATTAGTTCAAAAAGGAAGAAAATAATGATTAGAGTGTCATTAAACTAATTCCAAGAGTATGGGTGCAAGCGTATATATTGTGTACTTGCAGAGATTTAGTACTGTCTAACAAAACGTGGTGATTTGCCTCAACCACAAGGCCAAAAGCGGACAGAAAGTCGATTCCGAGGATCAGTAGGAAAACATCAGCAACCCACGAAAACCCAAGGGAAACATCGCCCTAAACCTAGATCAAGTATCAATAATTTTTGACCGTATGTCTTAATGAAAAAACCGTTGGCTGCCTGTTAAGTGAAGGTGGTAGGACGCAGATGGTTTTGGCCTGGAGGAACAGGGATCCTGCTTATCTGGATACCGGTTTCAATTGAAAACCTTGTGCAACCGGACCGATCGGAAATGTAAAATATGCGACCAGGTTCAGAGCCAACGGAAGTGATTGCCATTACTCACTGGCTTTTGCGTTTCCTACAAGATTTCCTTTGAAATTACATAAAGACTGACACTGACGGGTTTCTATACCGAAATTCTAGGGATACCGACAATATGATTTGTTAGATGGAAATGAGGATAATCTTTCAAATGGCCTAGAGGGCAACGGCGAACATTATGATGTATGTGTTTGAGTACAACACTCATCTGAGATGTTGCTAGCTGAAATCCACAGACACTCTGAAGGGGACCGTAACGGCAATCTTGTTTTTGGAATCAGCGTTAAAAATTCTGTGAAGAGCTTCGGTTAATTCCGCTTTCTAGGCATTTACCTTCAGGGATGCCAAAACTTCTGTAATCGAAGAAGGAATTTTCCGCATCCCCAAATATCGTAACAGTGAGTCCTTCATTTTGGGAGACCCCAGAAGTTACTTCATGTATCTGAAGAGTTGAGATGGTTTCAACCTCTGATTTCGGCATTTATGAAAAGCGGATCGAGACGTTGCTTATTGGACAATCTAGTGCATTTAGTTATTGCATCTTTAAGAATGTCATAGGAATTCCCAAATAGACTTTCGTAAATTGAATCACACACTTTCTCTGCTACCTCGGTGGGTAAGATTTACCACTACAGACTGAGAACGGACATGATGAATGCGGAAAGTTGCTCCTATCTGTGCGAACCACAAGCGCGGGTGTGAAACAAAACGGGGAGACTTCCACGGTGGCTGAGACCTCTGGGGTGTTAGGGCGAATTTCTGCATCACGTAAATCTCTGGCGCATTAAGATCGAGCACAAAATGAAATAAAATGATCCGCAGGTAAATGCAGAATCGCGTACTCACCAATTTGTGGTGGGTATCAGGACCACACCGTACTGGCACAGGCCTTGTATTTGGCGGTAAATCTGAAAACCAGTGCATAAGGTCAGTCGCGCCTACGCGTTCTGGCCAGGTGACGTGATTTCGGCGCTCGGCTATCCAGACTAGTCTTGGGTTGAAAATTCAAATATTCAGGTCGTCAAGACTTTGGGCGCGCCCTGCAGACTAAATGCAACCAGTCCATAAACTCCGAATTCGAACGACACAAACAACCTACCATTAAATGCAGAGGGCTCCGATCTTGACTCGTCCGTTGTCAACCCTTCTCACTGCTAATCGGTAATGACCCGCTCCCACTTGCCCTAGCAATAATATTCAGCTGAAGCCTGACATTCTCAGCTATCTGCCAACAGTGTACGGGATTGATTTTACCGTCTCTAGCACACTGGAGCCCAGTTGGAGTTTTCAGGTCGAAACCCTGTGTAACACAGTGGATATGCGTTAGTGTCGAGACCTGATGGGAGCGGAATTCAAGCCCATGAGAGCAATCGGTATCTGTCTCTTTGGCTTGTCAAAACGGGCTCACAATTTGGCGTAATTAAACTGGACTCACCAATAATTATTGGTTGAGGCATGCCGATCACTGTGGCTGATCGCGACAAGCATTGGTAACCAAGGTCATAACTCACCGTGACTTGGGCAAAGGCGAAGCGAAAAGTGCTCTTCCTCACATCCATCCTTTTTGACAAAGCTAGTCTGTTCTTGTCCTTAATGGTTCATGAGAGTTTCTTCCACTGTCTGGTTTCCTTCTCTTATGCATTTTCTTTTACTGCGTCTGACTGCTTTCTTTATTTTGTTTTCTTATTTGCGGTATCTCGAAGAGTAGATCATTCTTTTCTCTTCCGGCCGCTGAAAGCTGACTTATGAAACGTTTGCCGATTTATGTTGCTTGAAGCCGGTAATCCTGGATTTGAGCTGGTAAACGAGACATGCATTTACCAGCGTGAGGTCACAGAATGCTCTGGTCAGATTAAGAGTGAAGCATAACAGGGCTATCGAGTGAACTCGATAGAGCCACTGAACTCTAAAGCTTTGATTTTATGAAATTTGTCGAGGAAAACTTTGTGGATCTTTTGTTACATTGCGCTTGACAGCTATCCTTGTTAGGGGAACGGAAATAGCCCAGATCAAACATTATGAATGCCTGATCTCCGTTGGTTGAGATGGCTACCATTTGGCGCCGGAACATGTGAGCTTTATCTACAGGCACAATCTTGGCTGGCTTGACAAGGCTGAGATTTAAACATCACCAGTTCGCGGTTTCTCGTGCCTCTAAACGTCACAAATTACTACATTAAAGAGCTATTAATACAGGTCCTATACGGTAAGAAAATTTTGGAACAACTGGCAAAAATCCCGATAAATATACTAGATTTGTGATAGAGGAGAGTCATTAAAGAATGACCATTACACATGCAGTTCAACCGTTCATTTGAGTCACACTTAGGTGTGTGCGGTTGCCAATATATAGGGCAAAGCGCATGTTTATTTTACTGGTTCCCCCTCCGTAGTTAAGGCATTCAGAACCACTTACTTACAGTTAATAATGCATCAATCATAAAAAGTCTTACCATTTAACTAAAAATAGACCGCAGGTTCTGCTCTTATATGCTGCCGGAAATTGCAAACAACCGATCGAAAAGCAATTCCAAGAAAACTAGATTTATTTTGCGTTGGTGGTTCTCGCAATGTTTAGTTGACCCACTCCATTAGCACTTTGCTCCGGCAGAGCATGTAACCCATGCAAGCGACTGTATATTGTTGACCATTAAGTGGTCTGCATACCAATTTGTCAGTAGAGCGAAATTAAATGTTGAAAGAGTTATAGTTGTAAAAGAAAAGTCTCTCAAGCGTGATGATTAAAAATACTGAAAATCGTTCTCTTTTTCAACTTTCATTTCTAAAGCGAAGCCGCAAAATGGGAACAAACAACTTGTGTATGATGCAAAGATTTATTTCTTTTATGGTTGGATGATTCATTTCTGAGCAGCCTGAGGGGGTAGTTGTTAGGGATGCTTTGGATGTTCTGGTCACTATATCACCAACTTTGATGTATTTGAGATTCTGATGGATGGCACCGTGATCCTAAAGACTGAAACAGATACCAAAACAGTTACAACAGTTGTTTTTGGCATAGGTTATGTTAGATGACAGATACAATCTGAAGCCTCAATATCAACCAGAGTTTTAAGGCATATCCCAGAGATGGTTGTACGGTCACGTGCGTTTAATATAGAAATCTCTGCTTTTTGCCAGACTGTTTCAATTTTTGATAATGGTTAAAACCCTGTACCGAACGAGATTCGGAGTGCATCGAAATGTTGATGCGCCATGTGATTAATTTACGTTTGCAGTTTTTCGAGTTCACTAACATGGCAGTGTCTGTTGGATATGTAGTTGGCTGACGTTCAGCTACTTTGAGTAGCCTCTCTCAAGGCATGACTTACAGAAAATGACCCCAGGGTAGTAGGCATGCTCTAACTGATATTAAAAGGTTGTTTGTATGAAATGCTTGCAAAAAGAAGGGGACAGCCAATCAAAAGCAATGAACTAAGGACACGAAAGTGTGTGACTCAGTTTGCTTGATGATCCAAAGTATTGAAATGCATGAAGTATAAATGTCCAATTTGATTTTGTGCTTACTCTTGCAACTTTCTGAGCATTACATTAGGATTAGAACATATGTTACTGGCCAGCCGTCTCCCAAGTTCTCCCTGGGAATCAGGCTTCACCTAAAGAACATTGTGAGCTATGAATAATCGGTGGGAAATTCATGTGCCTTATTTGTTTTCGGTTAGTGGGGGGGGGCAGACTAAACTATCACGGAAGTGATACTTGTTGCCGATATCGCCCCCGATTGCATCATGCATAAACTGGCTGTTATGTAAACTGACAATAGCTAACGAATTTCAAAATCACTTGACAGCCAATGCTTGTAAAGTTACTATTGTCAAAGAAGCTTTAGACCTGATAGGTTAGTTTGTCGGTAGAGAAGTAACTGACAGGTTTCTTTGCGTCCAGTTTTCGATAGTTTTTCTTGCGTGACAAGGAACTCATTAATTCCACTAGCCCATCAGTGGGTTCGAAAGGTTGACGATCTCCTTATTTTATTGCCCAGTAGATTTGCAACAAAGTTCATTTCTCTCCAGTAGCGTGTTCTGTCGTTTTTAAACGATCAAATCAAGCTGCCAAATAAAGTTGCAGGTCCAGTTCTCACGGTTAACTTATCCTCTGAGGAACTGCTTGAAATATTCAAGAGGTTTCAGAAGCGTTAACAAATAATGGAACTTTTCAACTGTCTTCTATTTACATTATATTTCATAAAAGACTGTATTATACCGTAGATTGCTGCTCGAATTTTAACCAAACTCTTTGAAAGACCTCTTATTCATCCAGTATTTAACTAGAAATTGCAACCCTTGACCTTCCAGGTGCCAGTTTAACTCATAAAACATGTCTGCTTATCACCGTTCTGAATTAGCTTCCGTAAACGAAACAGCAGAGAATATTTATCAGTTGATGGTGACAGGAGAATTCGAAAAAGAAAAGCACCAACAACTTGTCGATCCACCCAGCAACAAGAAAAACAGCTCACATTCTACATCGCCGAATTCATCCGTGGGTGGTGAAATACAACCGTATGCAAGTTCGATCTCACACCTGAAAAAGTACGACCACTGGCCTGACAGGCACACCAGAACACACCACTCTCAACACAAAAGGAATCGGAAGTCTCTTTACCCCAAGTACCAGTATCCGCACAGTTCGTGTGCAATCAAATCTTACTCATGCGGGAGGTGGCATACCTATAGATCAGAATCACCCGAGAAACAAAAGCCTCAGTGCGGCTGTTCAGGGGACCAAGTTAATTCTAAGTCGAAGCAAGCTACTGAAAATAGTCCAAGTAATCGATTAAGGAAAGTTTGCACCAGTTGTCAACTGGAACACGTGGAGTTTGACACCGACGTAAATGTTAACACTGAAAAACCGACCGATTTGCACTGGAGTGTGAGAAAGCATTTGACAAGAAGGGGGGGAATTCACAAGACAAATAGCTCTACCGAAGCAAGTGGTTCAACCGGAATCAGCAGTACTTCTACAGATAGAGTGAGTTATACATCAGATCTTTTGGTTAATATCTTGCCTAGTTAGATTAACAAACAGTAATGGAAGCTGCACTGCTTCCACTAACTTGGAATATATTTCAAGAGATCCGGCTCAACGAGTTTTGCATTTAGATGGACAACAGTTCATCACTAATTGAGTTGGCATCTTCAGTTCGTAAAAAATTTCGAGGATGGAGAAAGTTGGATGCATTGCCTTTCCCTATCAGGATGCGGTCTGCCACATTCCATCACAAAATGATTGGATTTCTCTGAAAGATTTGTCATTTAGCGCCAAAATCCAACTTTACAATTTATCATCCGTATTTGGTGTTGTCGGCACTGTATGTCCATCTCGCCGGAACCGTAACGCGAACCCGGGTCCATAGACTTAGTAGAACACCTTAGCCGCTAGATTCGATGGGTCCTACAGCTGGATTTCGCAAGCGTTAATAGTTATCAATTCAAGTACCTTCGTCTGCGTATTTCGTTTTTGCTAATTTCTTCTTGTTTGTCCATTCCGTTTTTCCATTCTTAAAAATGGTGAAATGAGATGGCGACTGGAAAGCAATATGGGTTAACGTAAGATGAACTTGTCATATGAATATAAGTATAACAGGTATGCAGGTCTGATGAACGGCAGTAGATGTGAATCAAGTTGTGTAAGTCTGACGGAATTCTATCTTTCCATCCAGATGTGACAATAACTATATTAGAATACTATCACATACAGACTTCCCGTAAACATTACTTTTCCATGATGGTGAGGTGGATGAATGAATCAAGACCCATTTGATCGCCCAAAATTCCTTCATATCTCATGTGGTGAGTCAATATCATATGAAGTGTCTTCCTACGTATAATAGGCTAGACTATTTATTAACCTGAGACTTCTTTGGCCAAGGCGCAACATCTAAATATCGATCAAAGGTCGAGTTTACGTAACGCAAAAACGTTCATATAGTAACAACTTTCGATCACTTTGTTGAATCAGGATGATCGAAAGAGTCCATCGGCATATTTCCACTATATTCCGTGTGTTGGTCACCGAGGCATTTTATCCTTTCTCGCAACTGTTATTTCCTCCCCTGTCTTCTTTCCGTGTCCATTCTCCGTATAGCAACGTGTAACTCAAGGATTAAATCAACACTCAGTGGTGATTACCCTGCTGTATGATGCTGAACGATGATGCTAAAAAATTCAGGAACATGGCCGCTGTGGACGGAAAGTGAGAAAACAGCAAAAGTTTGACTATCGAGGTCTCCGTCGCACTTTCAGTATCACTTTGGACAATTATTCACCTTAAGTCAACAGGCTCTGAGTTAGTCGACACATCACAGCACCATCTGCACAAACAAAAAAACGGACGGGGAATAATGAAAGGTAGATTGCAAAACAGTAAGTTGAATAAGTATACAGAGGAAGAAAGTCTTCGGTGCGTGAACTCCACTGACTAATGCGCTGAACCATACCACCCGCTGTCTTCAACCATCGATCCAGGGGATCTAGTAGACCCTAACCCGGTAGCCCAAATACACTTACACGAGGCAGACCACTGGTTAAAGTTTTCATACACTTTGCACATATCATCGACAGGCAACCCCAAACTACCCTCTAACCATTACCTGACTTGAAGAAAAGCACACAACGAGGTCTGCATTGTTTGGGCATACGCAAAATATGTCCCAACCAACTTGACCTACCTGTTCTGATTCAGTGCCTATTATAAAAACTGGACCCTAACGCCCATTATCTTACGTCTAACGCCTGAATTAATCACAAATATCTCTCACCATATTCTACAAATACTGCAAAGACAACGATGCTCAAACACCGAAAGTCTTCGCACATCTTTGGCTGCCAGTGGCCCTGTTTCAGAACCGTAGGGAAGCGTCGACCTCACTGCTGCCGTGTATACTAGAAGTTTGATCGATAGCCAGATTTCAAGCCAGCACCAAAGATGATTCAAATTGACAAATTCTAATCGGACCTTTCGTATGCCTGAAAACACTCCATTTGACATAGGACC